>JANJGK010000038.1:25945036-25970767 GCA_039081455.1 Macrobrachium rosenbergii
TTGGCAGTTGCGACAGTGCGTAAAGGCATGGCGATGCTTAGCGATTTAATTGTGATGTAGTTACATCACTTGTCGACATACGCAACGGCATCGTAACTGTGTCGTGAACATGGATGCCACCATATATAAGTGCCAGGTGAACTCATCACCAATCATTCTCGTTGCAGTCGCAGATAGAGCAAGAACATGGAGGATATGGATTTGCTGGACCTCATACCTGAGAACCTACATGATCCTGAATTAGTGCAATGCATTGTGGATTATTATGATGCTGTGTCGCAATTAAGAATATTAAAGTCCCTGTAGGAACGAAAATGCAAGAAGCAATGAAAACCAAGTAGGTGGTGGGTCTGGCCCTAGTAACAACGAAGGCAGGAGAAAGGATACTATGACAACTTGATGCAAGAAATGGCAGCTGAAAATCCAGGACTGTTCCGGAATTTTACCAGGATTATGGAGGAGCTATTCAATGAAATTGTGGAATGTGCCACACCTACATAAAGAAGACCATCACATTCTGGAGAAGACCCATTGAGCCAGGCGTGCATGTTGCAATTACCCTACATTACCTTGCAATTGGAGAATCCTATAGGAGCCTGTCCTACCAATTCCGAGTTGTTTCCAGCACGATCTGCAGTATTGTGCCTGAGACTTGTAGGGCCATTGTGGCTGCCTATGGAGATGAGATCATGCAGGTACCCAGCACCCCAGAGCAATGGAAGGAGGTAGCTCGTGGGTTTGAGCAACGGTGGAATTTCCCACACACCCTTGGAGCAATGGACTGGAAACACTTCCGCATCCAGAATCGAGCCACTGCAGGAACTCATTATTTTAATTATGAGAAGTTTTACTCCGTCATTCTACTAGGAATTGTTGACGCTGAATACAAGTTCCTGTAGGTGGATGTAGGTGCCATAGGATCCGAGTCTAATGGTGGTGTCTTTGTCAAGACACAGCTCGGCAAAACGCTGGATCGACATGAAGCCAACCTGCCTGCCCCTGAAAGACTGCCAAACGAAACTGAAGATACAGGCCCAGTCGACTATTTCTTCATTGGAGATGATGCCTTCGCTCTTAAAAAGTATCTGATGAAACCATACCCTGCACAAAGCCTGACAAAGCCTGAATGCACCTACAACTATCGACTAAGAAGAGCAAGACGTACAGTAGAGAATGCCTAGCAAGCAGGTAGATATTGTTCTCAATTATTATTACTGTTTTTAACTGGTCTGCTTGGTGAAATACGTATTTAATACGAAATAGCTTTTGTACACCATCTAATAACTAAATCAATACTTTCCATTTGTCTCCCAGATTCAGTGTGTTTCACACGCCTATACATCCTAGTCATGATCGTATCGAGTCCGTGGTGTTGACAGCTTGTGTGTTGCACAACTTAATTTTGACGAGATATCCTTAGCCAGGAGTGAGGGAGATCAAGAGGACTCAGTGACACATGAGGTCGTAACTGGAAGCTGAGGTCTGAAGTAATTTTACCAAGCTTGACTCTCTCAAACCGGCAGACATCAACCATGACTGGGAAGGCGGAAAGTGACCACTTGCGTGAATATGTGAACTTCCCAGCAGGCCCCGTTCATTGACAGGAATCAGTCATATAAGAAAACAATAGAAAATGCCTTTTCATTTTTAAAAACTATGTAAATTTCCTGAATAAAAGTTAAAATTCAAGTATATTGATATTATTGCAACATTCAATTTTTAGCTGTATTCGGTGTCATTTTGATCTGTATCTGAAGTTTCCAGAGTATATCAACAATACTATGAATCTTGAATCCAATATATATTTTACTAAAAATAGGAAATACCTTTTCATCTCTTACTTCAGAATATTCTAATAACGTGTATTTGATTGCATTATCAGCTGAGTGACCCATTTGTATAAAAGACAATTTCATGGATAAAAGCTAAAAATCAAATATATTGATATTATTAGCATATATATTGTAATTTTTAGTTGTATTCAGTGTCATTTTGATCTACATCTGAAGTTCTCACAGTATGTCAACAATACTGAGAAGCTTTAACACAATATAAATTTTACTTGTTACTAGTTTTCATGTGTTATTTTCTCTTTATCTGAACATCTGAAAATATTTCAAAAATACTGAGAATTTTGATTTCCACGTTACTTTTTACTAGTTTTCAGTGTCATTATGTCCTTATCTGAACTTATGAAAATATATCATGTCTTCATTCATATCCAGTTTAATAACCTTGAAAATATTGGAGTTGGTTTGTAGTTGAGGAAATTGTTACAAAAAATGACTGTTCAACATTTCAATTGTTGAAGTAATGTAAAAGTATTGTTATAGAAAATAACATTCAGTTATTAGTACTTTTATGAAAATTTAGTACATACACAATATAAACATTTGACACAATTTATTATATTATGGAAATATACATATACAATTTATAGTAGCATAAACCTTTAGAACAGTTACAAGAAGAAAGCATATAGAAAAGTTAGAAGAAGAATTTATAGTGGCATTGTGTTAATTATTAGAGAAAAAGTGAAATTTTTTCTTTTTATTATTGTGTAAACAATAACAAAAAGAAAAACCAGGGAACAAAAATACATTTTAAGGTTGAGAAGTACTAGGAGCCGTCGTCGTAGTGGCGCTTGAAGTAGGAGGCATCGTTGAAGTGGCACTTGTAGTAGTGGGTATTACGGACTCTGGGAAACTGTCATTATTGAGATTTATTAAAGCCGACGGTGGCATAAAATGTATGGGTGTAGGCGACCCACGACCAGGAAGAGTGCCTGGCCAAGGGGACATGTGCTGACCCTAGCTATACATAGCCAGTTGCTGCCCTGTCACCTGGTAAACTTGGTCCGGTTGCGCGAAGGATGTTGAAGACTTAGACAAATCTTGGTACATTTCCAGGAACGTCTGTCTGGTGCTTGGGAACAGATCAAAACTCACTTTCAGTCTCCCTTCTTTCGTCGCCTTCTGCAGTTTCTGCACCAAAAACCCAATCTCCGTCTGCAGGTACAGATAGAAGACTGGGTCAATCTCCGCGCAACCCTTCGCAACCTTCTTTAGGTGGAGATTCCAGTAGGTCTCTGGCAATTTTGGTCCAAAATTGCCTTCTTAACCGCTTCGGCGTTTTCAATCACCTAAAAAAAAAGGAAAAAATGTTAGTCATTATAGAATGGTAATATATATTTCATTGCAGAAATAAAAACCAGAAACAAATCAAAGCCAATAAAAATCTATATAGTTTAATGTTAAAAAAATAAAATATGTTATTAATCAGCATGTTTCTAAATGCAATGTTTTGTTTCAAGATTGAAAATAATAAAATTTTTACCTTCTCAAGGACGAAGCCTTCGCTTTGGTGACGTTCGTGGTCAAACTTTTTTCTTGAGCCTCTTTTCCTCGATGGCGGGGATGATCGTGTCCTCGTCATCATCCCCACCAGCAGCCACAAGTTCCTCAGGAAGGGCAGCGGCAGCAGCAGCAGACTGTAGGGAAAGAAAAAGGAAAATGAATTGATAATTTTGGAAACAGCATATATGAAACATGAAAACGTATATTATGATATTTAATAATAATGAACAAAGAATTTTACTATATGAAACCAATAGAGGGCAGAACAATTTTCTGACTTATGTCTCTCAATCCAAGGGTCTTCGGCTTGTTCTGAAGGTCAACATGTTTCCCGAAGAAGCTGAGTGTCGTCAAATCCAATTTTCCCTCCGTCAGGTCCCTCACTGATGATGTATGTTGCCATTGCGAGTTACGACTTGAGTAATCAAATGGCGACGCCATTGCGTCAGTTGCAATGTCATTGTGTCAGTGTTGCGTCTTGCGCAATGACATGGCGGCAAGTAAGAGTTGTTGTGTCTCGACTGCGCATGTGTTGTGTTGTGTTGTGGATCTGCCATCACTTGGCGCACACCAACAAACTCGGCGACGTGGTTACGATTGATGGTGATTTGGTCGTAACTGTATCATAATGGAGTCGTAATGAGCAAATTTTCGGCCGCATAACACCGGATTACTCTATTTTGGTCCTAGATAGATTTTTCCAGTTCCTTATTTATGGTTTTCCCTTCGTGGGCTCTTCTCTTTCACGAGGTTCCTCCTCCAGTGCCTGTTAACCTTCAGGATTCCAGTAACAACCGCTTATGTCCTTTCTCGCCCCTTTTTCATATTTTTGTTTCATGTCAGCTCTCTGTGTCATGGAGGTTAATGACAACTGAATTGCTTTTTAATTTTTTTTGCTATAGGTGACTGATGATTTTGAAAATAGTTATGTAGGATTTTGTTGCGTAGGGTAAAATCTTACTTTGTTGTTAATGAGCATAGGGTAAAATCTTACTTTGTTTTTAATGATCTGAATAAGTTTTTTTATTGCACTTTAATCGAAAAATTAACAGCTGCTGCTATGGTGGTACACCCTTTGCGTTAAGCCACGTATGAAAGATGGCTCCATGATTATGATGACGATGACAGGACAAAGAAGGTAATGTTGCAGCTTTCATCGAGAACAAAATAAGTTAGCATTGTATTCTAGTACTTTCTCCATTAGTAACAACAGCATTGCTCTCTTGCATAGCTATATTGGGGTAATACAGACGTGAACTGAATATTTCCAGTTCAAGGTGTAGAATCAGACTCTGGGGATCGTAAAACGCTAAGCGAAAGGGTTCAAATAATGACAGCGCCAAAAATTCAAGACCCCCGCGATATGTAAGGAGGGGTGTGAGGGGAGTTGGGAGTGGGAGGTGCTGAATTCTGCTGTGATTGCCTATGGCCAGGGTAGATACCCAGGTTTTCCCCGCTCAGGTTTTAGACGGGCACAAAATTTTCAGTGGCCACAAAAATTGGACCCGGAAGAGTTTCATTATCACCTATTTATAAATGCTTTTATAAATACTTGAGCTCCTCCTTTTCGCTTGCAAACTCGGGATAATTACTGCCGTTGAACTGCAAAGATCGGAGTATTAGGAGCGAGTCAGTGACTCACTGATAGAACTGAATAAAAAGACTCGTCCGCTTTTTTTTCTAAAAAGTCGATCTTGGTGACGCGGTTTCTTCCAGCCCCTCCTCCCAATTCTGTAGTACTACCATCATTGTCCCGCCTTACATGTGTGGCCTGTCCCTCCCTCTAACTCTCCCTCCCTGGATCGCTGTATATATAAGAGGAACTAAGCAAAGGGGCCTCACTTGAAATCGTCACTTCAACTTCAAGAGAAGTTCCGACCGCTTTGTCAAATCCAGCGTTCCAGATTGCATTCGCCATGAAGGTGGTGAGTACCATTGTAGTTTCTGAATGTGTTAATTGTGCGAAGACTGGGGAGTAAGTATTGCTATACAAACTTTGTTTTAAAACTGTATATTCTTAGGTACTTGCTCTGTCAGCCTGATTCTCCGTAATTATTAGCTGTCTTGAGAGACTGATAACGAAGTGGTTTGTGAACCAACATCTCTTAAATGTAAATTTTAAAAATCCCAGTCTTGCGTTGAAGATTTTAGTGCTAAGAAATTACTCGGTCTAAAAATAGTCAGAGTCATCCAAATTATAGCCATGATTCCGATTGATTTTTGTAAAATAGTGAGTAAAATTCTTTAGTAAATTATTTGTTATTTCTGATTCTGGTTTTTAGAAGATTGTCATTACCGGTAAGCATTGCTGACCAGTTCCGGTTATGATAATTTAACTTACGTGTAAACATGGACAGGGATAAACTACTAAGTTGGCGTTCCATTTGATACAGACAAAGATTAGAGATCTTGGGTTCCTTCTTAACTTGGCTAAACGTAAGCATTCCTTAAGTTCCCATTAGGGGTTCAGTAAATTTAGGTAAAACGATTTGCCATATATTGGAAGTCCTCTTTGTCATCGTCACGTCAGTGTCTGGAATTATAATGCAGTCATTCGAGATCCAAGATTGGCTTCTGAAAAGGCTAATCACTAATCTTTTAGGCCATTCTATTGCTTGAGACTTGGCTCCTTCAAGCGTAATACTCGTTCATTCAAGTTCTCTTTATGTTGATGCAGAGAGGCAATGCATATTTGCGTGTCAAACGTATTTGTTGTTTAGAGTTTATCTTTTTCCTTTGAATTTCAAATTATCACGCTAAATCCTAACATGATTTCTCACAAAATCTCAGGAAAAGAGATTCGAATAAATCCACCTTCAGAGATAGATAATGAACACGCAGTTACACCTAAGTCTTTATCAAACACAAAGACAGACAAATACGTTTTATATATTATATAAATATACATATACATATATGCGTACATATGTATACACACACACATATATATATGTATATATATATATATATATATATATATATATATATATATATATATATATATATACATATGTAATGTGTGTGTTTTATGTGTGATGTGCATGTATATCTCTATATACATTCATAGTTAAACGTATATCATATTGGTAAACAAGGACTGAGTTTTACAGTCCTATGATTTTAATGCCTTCAGCACAATCTGTGTCCACTTCCCAAGATACTATATTACCATTTATATATATTTACATGTTATATGCATGTGCATAATACAGGTGATAATCATGCATACCAATTATAATCTTTAATAATTTTGCACGTATCAAGTCATTCACTATTACATGACTTAAAAAAGGGTAAGTACTTTTAAGTTTTAGTGTTATTCCTATCATCAGAGTATTATGAAATGTTTACCTCATATTTCTGTTTCATGATGACGCAATCTTTACCCAAATTATTGCTTCGCCTTCGTTGTATAATTATTCATTCTTATTTTAAAGTAAATAGCTCTTAATCTTGCTTAGAGTTTTCATCATTTCTGATTGACATGTGAAGAAATGCCACTGATATAACATTTGGTTTTTAATACACGCAAACACACACATATTTTATACAATATATATACTGTACATATTACATATAATTCATATGTATGCTCTAACATGCGTAAATAATTACTTCAGTGTAAAACTAGAAACTTGTTTGTATATCTTAACGCTCATTGATATGTATTTATATATACAGTATGGATATATATATGTATGTATAATATATATGTATATATATATGTATACATATATGTATGTATGTATATATTAACTTTATCAATTACACAGTTGTTCTGTGCATTAGTAGAATTACTAAAGGGACCTCATTCAAACTGGATGGTATCAAATGGATACTTGAGAATGTGGACTGTTTGTCCCAGAAAGCTTGTAACTTTTTCTGAATAAATACTCCATTTGATACCATCCAGTTTGAATGAGGTCCTTTTAGTATGTATATATATATATACATAATTATATATATACATATATATACATATATGTATATATATATACACACATCATACTTTTAAAAGCTACTACTTTATTTGTAAACAACCCCCATCATTTCCCCTTCCCATTATAGGAGTTTATCGCATCACATACGATAAGGCCTTGCGAAAATAACTATGCTCCAGTTCTAGTTCTATAAATCTTTTATTTTCTCCTCCGCCGACAGACTTTGTCTCTCCTCGTCCTGTGCGTCTTCTTGGGATTATGCCTGGCATATCCTTTCCCTAATCCTGAAGCTGAAGCCGAAGCCAATCCCCACAGGCGGCACTTCGGATTTGGTGGTGGCTACGGAGGTTATGGAGGATTCGGAGGCTACGGTGGTTACGGAGGATACGGTGGTTACGGAGGCTACGGAGGCTACGGAGGCTACGGAGGCCTCTGGGGATAAAAGAGAACAACTGGATCATTTGGAGCCACGCGATGGCCAGATGTTTCTCTTAGCAACTGAACTGTGTTTTTTCCGATCATGATGGAAGACCCGTACAATGATCTCTTTTTTTATTTTTTTTTATTACTGTTCAAACTTGAGAACTGAATAAAATTAACACAAATTTATACAATTTTCACTTAAGCCTTATTTTAAATTGAGTTCAGTTTGACATATTTTGTGCATCTGGCGAAAGAAAGAAGATACAGAAGAAGTAAAAATGGCATCACTAATTTGAGTGTCAAAGAAGACTCTGGATGACTATTATTCTCCGTAAGCCATTTAGGCCCAGTGATGAGTCGCACAAATCCTGTCTTGGCTTTTTTCAACTTGTTGCCGTTATGCCTCAAGGCGCGGACTTTCCGCTTGCATCAGTAGCAGAAAAGATCGTGTGGGAAGAGAATGAACAGGTCAGTTTATTTAGCTTTACATAGTAAAGCTAAATAAACTGACCTTAACTTCAAGGTATTATTCAATTTATCATGGCTTCAAAGGAAAGTTATGTAAAACACATGTCATATGGTTGAAAAACATATGCAATGTACTATTTAATCAACAGTCACTTCAGTGGTTCACACACACACATATACATAATATATATATATATATATATATATATATATATATATCTATATATATATATATATATATATATGTATATATATATATATATATATATACACATATATATATATATATTAATGGTCACTTTTCATATATTAAGTAAGGAAAAGTCTGTTCTAAAATGTTGATTTTTTTTCTTTTGTATTTGTGCAACACAGCCACATCAGTTCTTTAGTATATGTATATGTATATATATATATATATATATATATATATATATATATATATATATATATATATATATTTATATATATTTATATATATGTATATATATATCTATATTTATATATATTTATTATATATATATATATGTATATATATATATAATATATATATATACTGTAACGTGCATGCCTGATGCAGGCTCCTCGATTTAATCAACAGTAAAAGAAATAGAGTAAGTTATCAGAAATGCATGTAAGACCACACATTTGGCAGAACCCGGAGCCATGAAAACACTCCCCTACCAGTTAGCAATTTGCTACAATAGACAATTCTTGTGATAGGACCCCACCTACGAGCATAGGATGACGATGAAGATCCCACTATCATAAAAAAAGAAGAAAAAATTAGATTACTATACTCGTTAAAATTTCTCCTCCACAGGACGATGGAGTAACTGACGAAGATTCTGGAGATTTAGGTATAGTTCATCCGTCTAATCTTCCTGAAAATCAGTTGGTTCCTCAAGTTTTCATTGGTGAAAATACTCCATCACAACCGAAGTCCAGTGAGGGAACAGTGTGCCGAGGATATTCAACAAGAAGAGACAAAACCTCATCCGTTCTACCATCAGCCCTCTGTTAATGATGTACCTCGTACACCAACAGAAATTTTTGAGCTTTTCCTAGATTCTGTTGCCATAGAACATTTAACTATTCAAACTATAAATTATGCATCTTAGTCTGGTAGCACCAGTTTTCTTTATTATGGAATGAGATGAAGGTGGTTGTTGGAATGTTACTGCTTTCTGGATACAGTTTCGGTGGCCAGACGTAGATTGTACTGGTCAGCTGAATTAGATATAAAAAAATTGCTGATCTGAGGAAATTACGAAGCACTTTCATGCTGCTGATGACACATTGCTCTGCAATGAGGATAAGTTTGCAAAAGTACGGCCAATTGTGGACATTCTTAATAGAGATTTTTTTTATTGTGAGGAGAGTAATTCATTTAGATAAAATAAAATAACAATGGAAACGTAATTAATTAAAAGAAAATTCTCTCTCTCTCTCTCTCTCTCTCTCTCTCTCTCTCTCTCTCTCTCTCTCTCTCTCTCTCTCGCGGGTTCGCGTGTTCATGCTTCACCTGGCTAGAGCGTTTGGGAAGCAAAAACACGTCTAAAAGACTCGGACCCTCCAGTGTTAGTTAAATGAAACAGTAACCGTTTTCAAAGCGCTCGGTCCACCAGCGTAACGCCGGTGTGCAGCGTTTTGGTCCTCGCTAGATTTTTCCAGTTCTTTGTTTATGGTTTTTCCTTCGTGGGCTCTTCTCTTCCACGAGGTTCCTTCCCCAGTACCCGCTGACCTTCAGGATTCCAGTAACAACCGCTTATGTTCTTTCTCGCCCCTTATTCATATTTTTGTTTCATGTCAGTTCTCTGTGTCGCGTAGGTTAATGACAACTGAATTGATTTTTTAAATTTTTTTGCTGTAGGTGACTGATGATTTTTAAATTGTTCATGTAGGATGTTGTTGCTTAGGGTAAAATTTTACTTTGTTTTTAATGACCTGAATAAGTTATTTTTATTTCAGTTTTATCGAAAAATTAACTGCTGCTGTTATGGTGGTCCACCATTTGCGTTAAGCCACATATGAAAGAAGGATCTATGATTGCGATGACGATGACAGGACAAAGAAGGCAATGTTGCAGCTTTCCTCGAGAACGAAATAAGTAAGCGTTGCATTCTAGTGCTTTCACCATTAGTAACAAAAGCATCGCTCTCTTGCATAGTTATATCGGGGTAATATAGAAATGAACCGAATATTTCCAGTTCAAGGTCTAGAATCAGACTCTGGCGATCGTTAAACTCTAAGCAGAAGGGTTCAGACGATGATAGCGCTAAAAATTCAAGAAAAACCCTCGGGATATGAAGGAAGGGTGGGGTGCATGACTTCTGCTGTGATGCGTATGCCCAGGGTAGATACCCAGGTTTTCCCCGCTCAGGTTTGAGACGGGCACTAAATTTCAGCGGCCACAGAAATTTAACCCATAAGAGTTTCAATATCACTATTTATAAATGTTTTTTTATAAACACTTAAGCGCCTCCTTTTCGCTTTCAAACTTGGGATAATTACCTGTCGTTGAACTGCAAAGATCAGAGTAGTAAGAGAAGCGAGTAGCGAGTCAGTGACTCACTGATAGAACTGAATAAAAAAAAACACGTTCGCTTATTTTCCGAGTTGATCGGGTGACGCGGTTTCTTCCAGCCCCTCCTCCCAATTCTGTATTACCTCCGTCATTGTCCCTTCATACTTGTGGGACCTGTCCCTCCCTCTAACTCTCCCTCTCTGGATCGTTGTATATATAAGAGGAACTAAGCAAAGAGGCTTCACTTGAAGTCGTCGCTTCAGCTTCAGGAGAAGTTCCGACTGCTCTGTCAAATCCAGCGTTCCAGACCGCATTCGCCATGAAGGTGGTGAGTACCATTGTGGCTTTTGAATGTGTGAATTGTACGAAGAGTAAGGAGTATGTATTCCTATACAAACTTTGTTTTAAAAATGTATATTCTTAGGTGCTTACCCTGTCAGCCTGATTCTCCTTAATCATTACCTTTCTTGAGAGACTGAAAACGAAGTGATTTGTGAATCCTATCTTGTTTTAATATACATTTGAAAATGCAAGCCACGCGTTAAAGATTCTAACGCTAAGGAATTACTCAACTTGAAGAGAGTCCGAGTCATTCAGATTATGTACCATGATTCCGATTAATTTCCGTAAAATAATGGGTAAAATTCTTTAGTAAATTTTTTGTTAAGTCTGACTAACTTTTAGAAGACGTTCATTTTCGGTAAGCGTTGCTGACCAGTTTTGGTTATTATCAGACTACAATGTTAGCGTTCCACTTGATACAAAAGAAAAGAGATCTTTTGTTCTTTCTTCATTTGAATAAACATAAGCAGTCCTTGAATTCCCATTAGGGGTTCAGCAAACTTTGGTAAAATAGATATGCCGTACATTAGTAGCCATCTTTATCATCATCACGTCAATGTTTGGAAATAGTATGCAGTCTTTTGAGATACAAGAGCCGCTTCTGGAAAGGCTAGACGCTAATATTTTCAGGTAATCCTATTGCTTGAGACTTTGTTTCTTCAAGCGCAATGCTCGTTCTTTCAAGTTCTCTCTATTGACGAAGACAGGTTTAATTCTTCCCAGTCGCAGTAGGGTTTGAAATTCTTTATATATATATGATTATATATATATGTATATATATGTATATGTGTATATATATGCATACATACACACACACACACACACATATATATATATATATATGTATATATATATATATATATATATATATATATATATATATATATATATATATATATATATATGTGTGTGTGTGTGTGTGTGTGTGTGTGTGTAACATACACATCATACATTTATAAGCTACTACTTAATTTACAAACCCCATTTCCCCTCCCATTCATAGTTTATCCCATCATATATGATAAAAACCTTTAGAAAATAACTCTGATTCAATTCTACAATTTTTTATTTTCTCTTCTACCAACAGACTTTGTCTCTCCTCGTCCTGTGCGTCCTCTTGGGATTATGCCTGGCATATCCTTCACCATATCCCGAAGCCGTAGCCGAAGCTGATCCCCACAGGAGGCACCACTTTGGCGGATTTGGTGGATATGGAGGATTCGGAGGCCTCGGAGGCTTCGGTGGTTACGGTGGTTACGGAGGCTACGGAGGCTACGGAGGCTACGGAGGTTACGGGGGCTACGGGGGCTTGTGGGGCTAAAGGACAACAACTGGATCGTTTGGAAACACACGATGGCCAGATGTTTCTCTTATTAATTGAACTTTATTTGCTTCCGACCATGAAAGGAGATCCGTACAACGATCTTTTTTTGTTTTTGTTCTCGTTGCTGTTCTATTTCTCTGCCATCTCTGGAACTGAATAAAGTTAACAAAAATTCATATACAAATTTTACTGAAATCTCTGGTATGTCTGAGATGAGGTCACAGTCCCTGTGTTCGCTTTCATTGCCATCACCATTGTGAGGACATATTTTATTTATTTGACAAAAGAAAGATAATAATGAAGCAAAACTGCAAACGCTAAGGTTTGCAGAACTTTGAATGACTATAAAGGAACTCTGTAGGCTTATGGGTTCTCTGGGTATAAATATTTTCACAGTAGGCCTATGGGTTCTCCAGCTAAAAATAGCCCTACAATAGGCCTATGGGCTCTCCAGATAAGAATAGCCTTACATTAGGCTTATGGGTTCTTCAGGTGTAATAACCTCACAATAGGCCTACGGGATCTCTAGCTAAAAATAACCTCACAATAGGCTTATGGGCTCTCCAGGTAAAAATAGCCTAACATTAGGCTTATGAGCTCTCCAGATAAAAATAACCTTACTTTAGGCCAATGGGTTCTCCAGCTAAACATCGTTACAGTAGGCTTATGATATTCATCATTTGATAACCTCACACAGTAAGGTGTTCACAGACGGTAAGAACTCTGAAATCCTTTGGCTCGCAGACATCTCTAGTAATATAATATACCAAAATATTTCACAACACT
Source organism: Macrobrachium rosenbergii (assembly GCA_039081455.1). Classification (NCBI taxonomy): domain Eukaryota; kingdom Metazoa; phylum Arthropoda; class Malacostraca; order Decapoda; family Palaemonidae; genus Macrobrachium; species Macrobrachium rosenbergii. The sequence goes on from JANJGK010000038.1 coordinate 25,958,201, forward strand.
AAATTTTTGCATGTGATATATATATATATATATATATATATATATATATATATATATATATATATATATATTATATATATTATGTCGAATGTTATTTGTAAATTGTAATATAACTTACAATAGCTGTAATTTCTAAATTTTTTTTATGTAAAGTTTCTTTGCAAGCCCCATGGTGACAAGAGTGCTCTTTGTTTTTTCACTGTAAGTGTCATCTCCACGTTTGAGTTTTGGTATCCTGCTTAGTTGACTTTGTAAGAAGAAACCTTGTACAGATAGATTCTCTGGTCTGTGTTTACATGGGTCGTTACTTCTGGAAGTTTTGTAAACATTGCACGTACTCGAGATATTGGTCATTCTCATATTCTGTAGGCTGGTTGTTCTAATGTTATTATAAGTGTGTGCAAAGGGTGTTATTCATGTTACTGTTGTGTTCAGGTGTTATTCTTTGTTGTTGCATTATCTGGGAGTGGTTATTCATGATGGTTTTCCCAGTTGCATTATTGACACCAGTAAGGTTGTTCAATAAAAACAAGTAGTTTGGCAAGGTATACAAAATTATAAACTGCGAGTAAAAAATTCTATAATAAGAAAGGCCATTGAAAGAACCCATGGCATAACAGTACACACACATATACATGAATGTATGTATATTTGTTCCACTTGTGTTATTCCTAAAAATATATGCAAGCGACGTTATGTTTGTGTGGAATTTACATTTTACATAGACAAAAATTTACAGGAATTTCTAAATAAAAATTGAAATATACTTTTTCAATGTAGAAATTTTGATAGATTATTAAATCTAGGAACTTCCCAGAAAAACAAAATATTTTGTAGCATAACTAGTGATTAGCAGTTGCAGAGATTTACAGTAACTAATAATGTCATTCATACACGTCAACTTTTGTGTTGTACTGTGCCCTAAAATCGCTACAGAATGTATTGATTGAAAAGGAATCTATATTGCTGCAAGAAGTGCAATAGTGGATTCAAAATAACACATCATCTCATAACACAGATATAGATGTGGATTGATTTAAATAAAATTTTTAAGGCTTTAGGGTAGAGATGGATAATTTATTCTCTTATGTATGGCTTCTCAAGCAGTCTTGCGTGTCGGGATTATTCGTGTCTGAAGGAGCTGGATCACCACCTGAAAATAATCGAATGTATTTCAGATGTCTTGACAAGGGATTTGCTTGTTCCCTTTACAAGTTAAAATGTTCTTTGCTCGGAAATAACTCTTGTACGACATAACGAAAGCCACTTATAGAAACACCATATCATATTAAATCACTAATCGTTCGTCAACACATTGCAGATGAACTTGACGGAATATACCAAAAAACTGAATTTAATGTTGATAAGGTTCGTTTCCTTGTTGAACTTAGGATTCTGACAAGTGTTCTACATAGAAAACGCTGCTGCCGTGAACTGAAAGAAAAAAAAAACCTTGCATGCTGATGCACTTTATTATAATTTTCATTTCTTGCAATAGGCATGACAAAATAACATGAGTTTCTAAAATATTTATAGCTATTTCTATGGTTAGGTGGAGCGTAAAAATAAGTGACAGAAAAGAAGAGGCTTGTAATTTGCAAGATGCATTCAATGGTGAAACGTGAAATAAAGGGAAACATTATATAGAGCATACATGCTCAAGAAGATGATTATAACATAGTAGCACAGCAGTCTACGAAAGTTTATCTCACTGGCAACAAAACGCAAAGGCTAAGCTTTACACTAAATGCCCTTAGGCGTAATTATTAATTGGCCTTAAACCAATTCTGCTTGTCTTATACCCTGCTAGATTCGAACTAAAAACTTGTTTTGGTGCATTCTCGGGTGAAATTAGCCTCGGTCAGCTGCGGCCTTCAGACTTAGTGAAACCGGGTATGCAGCATTCTTAGGAACTTCGCTTTACTGGGAAACTACTGAGATGTTCATTGCTTTATAAGAGGCAAAGAAAGCGTATTTGTTGAAACTGGTAATCGCTTGTGGTAAGCCAGCGCTGTCATTATGCTGTCATTATGATGTTTTTCCAACATATATATATATATATATATATATATATATATATATATATATATATATATATATATATATATATATATATATAGATATATCAACACACAAGACTTGTGTGGCCTGGTTGGCAGCACTCTGGTCTTTTATATATATATATATATTAATATGTATATTATATATATATGAAATTTTTATCACACCGTGATTTATATACAATCAAGAAGATACAAATGTCGTTTTATATCCAATTCACGCTACTTCGGGAATATCCCCGATGGGGAATCGTTGGAAGGTACTGTGTCGAGGGATCGAGATCCGGCAGTACCGATCCATTTATCACTTAAAAATTCCCCTTCGGTGATAATTCCCCATCGGGGATATTCCCGAAGTAGCGTGAGCTGGATTCTAAAAGATATTTGTAGCTTCTTGATTGTATATATATATATATATATATATATATATATATATATATATATATATATATATATATATATATATATGTATGTATATATATAAACTATATATATATATATATATATATATATATATATATATATATATATATATATATATATATATATATATATATATATACACACATACATATGCATGTATATTTATATGCATAACTTTTCCACCCAGCATCCAGGGTATGTTAACTCTTCGGATCTCAGCAGTTCTTTTTGGGACGAGTTTTCTAGATCAATACTTTGTTTCATCATGGATGCAACTCTTCACATTCAATAAACCTTAGGGTGTACTGTATATATATATATTTTTATAAATATTACTGCTGTTCGCCCTCGTAACATTTGTCTGTAGTAATATCAGCCTGACCAAGACAGGGAAAAAACTTTTGTCCCACATTAGGAGGGTCTTCAGTTCAAACTTCAGTGTCCGTTGTAGTGGCCGAGTCACGTAGGCAGTTTAAATTGTAACGTTCGCGTGTAGGAAGGAACTCGGTAGCATTTAGGCATTTCACCCTATAGGAAAATTTCCATATCCAGCCTTAAGAATAGGTGGTCATAAAGTCCATTTTTCCTTTCTACCTGTCCCTCTTGGCGAATGTTTTTGACAAAGGCTTAAGATGCCTCAGGAAAGGACTGCATCCCTGTTTTTGACCCAGGCCGGTCAGACAAGAGAGAGAACCGAGCTATCGCGGAGAGGAGACGTCCTTTCGGCCTCTCCGACCTTTGTCTATCAGTTTTATTAGTGAGGTGAAGAATCATTCTCCAGAACTTCTGATCGTTCGTTGTATGCGCGGCAACACTTCGTCCAAGGTAAAGTCTGTGTTTTTGTTCAAAACTTCGTCCATTCTTTTATCCTCTTTTCTGTATTTCCAAATCTTTCTTTGTTTTATTCTCCAGCCACCATTTAAGGTAATCGCTTGTACGAAGTCTAAGATTAAGCCCAAATTATTATATTGTTTAGTGTTAGCCGAATTATTCCAGTAAGACTCGGGATTTAGGCAAGCAAGTCATTTTTACGACTCTGGTATTCGTTGTGCCTCGCGGTCATTGTTTGGAAGACTGTTGTGCTTTTTGTATTTAATACCATCTTAACAAGTAGAGATTTTTGCAGCGTCCGCAGTTGGTGACGTTTATCATAAAGTCTTTATTCCTTGAATATTCTTTGTTAAGGTTAATTACCCTTAACTGGCGACCTTTGGTTAATTAACATCTGTCTTTGAGGTTAATTCGTGGCTTCAAGTGACAGGTTATGTGTATTCTTGGCATGCAGGGCCGTGAAAAATTACGTAAATTAAACAATAACTGATCAGCCAAGATGCGCACGTAACAATATATATATATATATATATATATATATATATATATATATATATATATATATATATAAATTCTGAAACTATCGGAACAAGTGTTTATTCTCAAACTGGTATTAAAAAAAAGAATTGATCCATCATCAAAAACAATACGTTTTCTCAGAGCCATTTGGAATTTATCAGACGTTTTTGAGCGCCGTAGTAAAGAATGTACTTATTTATACAAAAGGTGGGGCATGGAATATAAACTGACCAATTAGAAGGCCGGGATGGGGACTGGTGGAGAAACTGAGCAGATGCTTCATTAGCGGTGACCAGTCAGAGGGAAGGGTGATGGATGGTAATATTAGTCTTGGTGGTCGTCAGTGGGTTCTATCTCTTTGTTCAGAAGGGAAATATGAACAATTTTCGCATTGCAAGTTCATAAGGCGTTTATATACTCTTTAAGGTAAAGAGTCTCAGAGATACAAAGCCATCCATCATTTCATTCATAATCGAGTATCTCGGTGCGAGTCTCAGTGCCAGTCACTAGCAGCTGATTGATTGACTGATTTACGACTACCATAACTGGCGTCACGCCACTAGCAGTTCTCTGGTGAGACGGATGCCATGCTTTATCTCGTCAGCGCTTCTTCTTGATAGTACCATCTTGAAGATGGTACGTTAACCTCTTCGTCAGATGAGTCCTGTCCTTCCCTATATACGTATGAAGGCCCATCCTCCTAGATCCGGCAGGTACGTTTGCAGTTAACCTTGTCCTTCAGAACGTACTGCCTGTTCACCTAGATCCGACAGGAATTTTCTGTAACCTCATTTCAGGTACAGCAGTTTACATCACTTCAAGACACATCTAACATCATTGTTTTAAAATGACTGGAGGTTTAAGAAACGTGGTTTTTTTAGTCATTCAAGCAACTTGTTTCATCGAAGGTCACGCCAATGTGATGTCAAGAATATAAGGTTGCGTGTTGCTTAGGGTCTAAAGGATATTGTAGGCTGAGGTCGTGGAAGGACATTGGTACAGATAGCAATGATTTTTTCGTTTTTGTTCTGTCTGGAAGATGCAAAGGCGTGTCCTTGAAAGCAGGCTTTTTTTTTTTTTAACTTAACTTTAACGAGTAACGAAAAAAAGGGGTGGGATAAAAAGTTGTAAATCTAGTCTGAGGTTGATGGACTGAAAAACCTTTTTTGATTTTTTTTTTTTTTTAGTTGCTGCAAATGAAAGGGAGCTAATTCGCCAAGAGGCGCAAAGTGGTATAAACCAGACTTGGGGGAATGTGTGATGATGCCAACAGGGTAGGACGTTCTTTTGTCCTGTTTTCATATCTGGAGGCTCGGCATGATTTTCGATTCTTTTATCAAAGTGACATCTTTCGCTCGGTTAGATACGCATTTAACAAGCGGCTGAGCAACGTTAAATTAACCGCAGGTGTTAATCGGTTGTAGAAAAATATCCATCCATTAATAATGTGGGGCTTGAATCCATCAAACCAATAAGGGCGTAGTAAAAAAAAGCAAAAGATCACAAAATGACTGAAGTAGCGAGGACACTGCAGTGCCGAGAAACCAGTGACAAAACAGGTCAAGCGAGTATGAGAACCAAGGAAAGGAATGGAAGAGAATAAATGAGAAGAAAGGAGATAACTCAAGGTAGAAGTGATACAAATTTCTGCAAGCTGTACTTGGAACGTCCAACGTACGATTGCATCGATAAATGCTATTAATGATACTACTCTTCCTTCAGTATCAGGAGACAAGTCGATAACGTTTAGCCCACGACGCCACCGAATGTTTAAGAGAAAAAAAAAGGCCACCCCAGTCCCAACTGAAAAGGTCACCTTCAAGACTAATAATGGCGTTTGGAGCATGAGGCGCTGAGGGAATCCCGCTCCTGAAGGCGGGGGAGGGGGAGAAGTGGGGTGGGGGTGGGGAAGGAAGACCAATTCTTTTGGACAGTCGTCGTTATGTGATTGATTAACGTTATTTTAATTGGATTCAGGAGGGAAGAACCAGGTTCCTAGATTCATCTTTAATGGATTTATTCATTTTTTCTTCCTTTTTTCTTTATTTGAGGGAAGGGCCTCATTAACGGCTTCGATGGAAGGTTTGGAATGACAGATAAAAAATAAATAAGAAAAAAAATGCGCCGAATTCTTCGGCCGAATCGAGTTTTCTGTACAACCGCTACAGCGTATAATCAAGGCCACCGAAAATAGATCTATCTTTCAGTGGTCTCGGTATAATGCTTATGAGCCGCGACCCATGAAGCTTTAACCACGGCCCGGTGGTGGCATACCCTATATGGTTGCCAGAAGCACGATTGTGGCTAAATTTAACCTTAAATAAAATAAAAACTACAGAGGTTAGAGGGCTGCAATTTGGTATGTTTGACGATTAGAGGATGAATGATCGACACACCAAATTGCAGCCCTCTAGCGTCAGTAGTTTCTAAGATCTGAGGGCGGACAGAATAAAGTGCGGACGGACAGACCAAGCCGTCACAATAGTTTTCTTTTACAAAAAACTAAAAACATATCTTGTTTAAAGCATCGGGAAGTGGACTTTTTAAAAAATGTGACGCTATAAAGTAAATTATTTTCGTTTACCAGTTTTTCCCATAGATAATGAACTTGGGAATTTGCAGGAATTTCTTGCTATAGTAAATGAACGCAATAATGAATTAATATCAATCTCCATCTATAGTTTCTGTACGAAGCATTTTAAAATAAAATAGCAAACGGCAGAATACGGTCCTTTAGATGAGTAAAGAGTCCTGTGACATTATTTTGAATAAAAACAGTTAACCTTATCTTCATTCAAACTATTAATTTTACAGCCACAGTCATCTACCATCCTTAATTTATTACTGACAGTCATTTCGTCTGTCATCTGCAATTTACCGCTAATTAAAATCAGTACCTTGGCTAAATGGTTCATTATTCCTAGCTAACTGGAACTAGCTGTTGATTGTTAAAAACTGTTCCTTGGCGTCTACTGGCTTTGTTTTTAAATAGCCTCCAATAAAAACATTTTTAGCCCCACTTGATGTCCTGTTTTTTTCCTTTAGGTAACGGAGAAGCGAGAACTGCTCTGGCCTCTAGACTCTATATGAAAACAGTTTCCAGTCTAGATCCGCAATGGTTAGGTACCCTTGGACTCACACGGCCTTGTTCCCCTCCTCCACCTCCTGCCTTATTCTTTATGCATTTATATATTCATATTTGTTGATTCTTATCTCTTGTTATTCGATTGCTTTCTTAGTCTCTCTATTATTCTCTTTTCGAATATGGACTTCCCCAACTGTGGGAGTTTGCTTTGTTCTTCATATTTTTACACACATTATATATATATACTATATATATATATGTGTATGTATATATATATATATATATATATATATATATATATATATATATATATATATATATATATGAGGGGAGTCAGTTATAGGAGTAAATCAAGGTAGTTGAGGGGTATTAGCCCCCCAAAAATTAAGTGAAAAGATGAAGAACGTACAACTGGTAAAAAGAATAGTGAAGGTAAAAGGACAGATAAGAGCATTTTGATATGTATCTACATATATGTATAAATATGTATATATATATGTGTGTATGTATATAATATATATATATATATATATATATATATATATATATATATATATGTATATGTTATTTATATTACATACATGTCAATAATCACAGAAGATGGTTAACAGTAACAGCAATGGAATAATCTTTTTTTTTTCTTTTTTCCTTTAACGTGCTTTTTTCCCATTTGCATGGGGTAAGCACGATGCATTTTTTTGAAGGACTTTGATTTGGCTTTGGGGTAGACTTTGTAGTCTCGATCGGCTGCACTGCCTGTCATCGCTTAAACCCCGGTAGCGTATGTACATGTATTGTACCAGTCACCAGCGCCCTTACTCTCAGCAGCGAAGAGTCGTTGCGCAGTTATGCTATCAGCAAAATTTAACTTTCGATGACTCGCTAGGGAAGTTGTTGGCAGTTGGAATGTCAATACGATTAAGGAAAATATCTGAACTGGACTGTTGGCAATAGCTATGGAGTGGTGCTGTAGGAAGTCTCTAAAGAATAACTCGAATATCAACGAAGAAGTCATTTATATATTTTTAATTAGAGAAAAGGGCATTTCCTTTCATGAAGTTAAAATACCGATGACCAAACTCAGTTGTTAATTGGATATCATTACAGGAATACAATGTGGAGAGGCAATTAGAATGTCGATAAAAGAGCTGAAGTTTCTCAGTTACCACCACAATGTCAGCTGAAAGATGAATAGACTGGTAACATGACTCAATGTAAAAAAAAAAAAATGCAAATTTGTAAATTCTGGGAGAGAATTTTCCTTGTAAAGGAAAATTGAACCTATGGATTACATTCTAAATTCTGTTGGTAGAGTTGTAGGCTGCTATCCATGACTGATAAAAAGTTACGAAAGAGATTACACATTTAACACCTTTTTATTTCCATTTAGGTCAAAGTAACTTTTATACCATTCAACAAATTATGCTTCATGAGGTGTTATTTATCATAACTTCTAATGTTCCCAATACCTTTTCATGGTTCCCGTACACTACGAATTCAGTTTTATCAAATCATCTGTCTGTATTTGTCTGCTGTTTTCATTCGTCACATGATCTTAATACCATAAATGAAAAATGTACGTTGATTTCCTATTCTCCTTAAGGATCTTACTTATACTAACATTAATGCATACCTTTCTCTCTGAGAAAGTCACCCGATTGGAACAGAAATCCTTCGCGACGTCTCCATAGTATCATTCAGCTCCATCACTGACACTTACCAACGGGTTCGAACATTTTAATGCTATTCTGGAACCTTAGGCTGCGTCCACAATGCAAGATAAGATGTCTTAAACACACGTCGGTAACTTATCGTTCAATTGTCGCGCGATTGGAACTTCAAAAATTCAGGCGAAGACGCAATAAATTATTACCCTAATGCAATTCTCGTAGCATTGTAATAATTTACTTACACTTTTATTTATTTATCTATTTGTTAATTTATTTGTTCTTTTTAATAATAATATATATGTACATATATATTTTTATATTATGTATATATGCACGAACATATATATATATATATATATATATATATATATATATATATATATATATATATATATATATATATATATATATATATATATTATATAATGTATATATGTATGTATGTATGTATATAAACACGTACATATATGATATGTATATTATATATATATATATATATATATATATATATATATATATATATATATATATATATATATACATACACACACATAATACATAGATACATACATAGGCTCAGCATATTCAGATGGCTGTAATAGACTGAAGGAGACAAAACTCTCCGCGAATTAAACATCCTCCTTAAGCATTATGTTTCGCACAACAGAAAATGGTCCTATTGAAATTTCATAAACTACTACTACTACTACTACTACTACTACTACTACTACTACTACTACTACTACTACTACTAATAATAATAATAATAATAATAATAATAATAATAGTAATAATAGTAATAATAATAATAATAATAATAATAATAATCAGTTAAAATTCCGGAATTTGAAAGATCAAAGAGGATTTCAAAAAGATGACTGAACAACAGTTATATTTGTCTTGATCAGCCAAATCGAAATATTTGCCGCCAGGTGGTATGAAGCATGAATCGGACAATGGAATTACAATTAGTTAATTGATTTCATATCATTATAAACACATTTTCAGTTTTGTCTTGTACCGTAAAGCATTTTTTTCCGCTTTTTGTTCGTGAGTTTTTCGTTGCCTTTGTTTTGTTTCAAGTTGGTTCATTCCTTTTGCTTCAAGTTACCTTTGTTTTCTAATATGTAACCTAAATGTTATGAGACACTGAGCAATGGTAATGAATGTATAGATACGTCGAATGCAGATATAATACTTATAGATATAACTTATAGATATAACAGACTCTTCGTTGGGTGAGTCGGTAGAGCTGCGGACTGTCACTCGATGGGCCAGAGTTCAATTCCCCGGCCGGCTGATGAAGAGTTAGAGGAATTTATTTCTGGTGATAGAAATTCATTTCTCGCTGTAATGTGGTTCGGATTCTACAATAAGCTGTAGGTCCCGTTGCTAAGTAACCAGTTGGTTCTTAGCCACGTAAAATAAGTCTAATCCTTCGGGGCAGCCCTAGGAGAGCTGTTAATCAGCTCAGTGGTCTGGTAAAACTAAGGTATACTTAACTTTATAGATATAACAAAGGTATAATAGAGAGTGACAGGTTTGATGAATCAGCATATCATAGGTAAGAATATGTGCGGTCTCAAATTATATAATTAATAATATATCCACGCAGTGTTAAAGAGAGAAACGCCTGAGAAAGGCATTCGTATGAAAGCGCAAGGTTATGGAGGAGGGCGCCGGTGACTGCCTGATAATTATCGGAAAAAAAGAGACTGTTGAGGAATTTCTGCGTCCTCACTGCACTAAAACATGTCGTAAACATACGTCGGGAACTTATCCAATACACATCGCTAAAAGGTTGAAGACAGGTTGACGACTTATCGGTAGTCCTAACCAGTTCCTCATTAAATTATCTAGTGTTTGACAAAGGTTCATTCTCAACTTACCGTCCCTGACTTGTTTTAAACCTGTTTGTAATATGTATTTGATATTATTATTATTATTATTATTATTATTATTATTATTATTATTATTATTATTATTATTATTATTCAGAAGATGAAACCTATTCACATGGAACAAGCCCATAGGGGTCATTGACTTAAAATTCAAGTTTCTAAAAAAATATGGTGTTCATTAAAAAAGAAGTAATGGAAGGTAAAGGGAAATACAGAAAGCAGAGATCTCGCTCATTAAAAAAGAACAAATAAATTAACAAATTAATAAATAGATAAAAGTGTAAGTAAATTATTACAATACTAGGAGAATTGTATTAGGGTGATAATGCATCGCATCTTCGCTTGAATTTTTAAGTTCCAATCGCGCGACAATTGCACGATAAGTACCGATGTGTGTTTATGACATCTTGTCTTGTAGTGTGGACGCTCCCTAAGGCTACAAAGCAGTATTATTATAATAAAGATGTTCGAACCCGTTGGTAAGTGTCAGGGATGGGGCTGAATGATACTAAGGAGACGTCGCGAAAGATTTCTGTTCCATTTGAGAAACTTTCCCTGAGAGACAGGTATGCAATAATGTTAGTTTAAGTAAGATCCTTAAGAAGAATAGGAAATTAACGTACATTTTTCATTTATGGTATTAAGAACATGTAACGAGTGAAAGCAGCAGACATATACAAATAGATTATTTGATAAAAAGGAATTCGTAGAGTAAGGGAGCCATGAAAAGATACTGGGAACATTAGAAGTTATGATAAATAACACCTCATGAAGCATAATTTGTTGAATGGTATAAAAAGGCACTTTGACCCAAATGGAAATAAAAGAGATGTAAAATGTGTAGTGTCTTTCGCAACTTTTTTTACCAGTCATGGATAGTACAACTCTGCCAGAAGAATTAGAATGTGATCCATCAGATTAATTTTTCCTTTGCAAGGAAATTAGCTCCCAGAGTTTACAAATTTGCATTTTTTTTCTACATTTAGTCACGCTACCAGTCTAGTTATTTTCCAGCTGACATTGCGGTGCTAACTGAGAAATTCCAGCTCTTTTATCGACATTCCAATTACCTCTCCACATTTTATTCCTGTAATGATATCCAATTAATAACTGAGTTTTGTCTTCAGTATTTTGGTGTTATGAAAGGGAAATGCCCATTTTTTCATTAAAGATATATACAGTATATAAATAACCTTTTCGCTGATATTCGACTTATGCTATCTATATATAATCCAGTGTTATTCTTTAGAGTCTTCCAGGAACACCACTCCATAACCATTATTAACAGTCCAGTTCAATTATTTTCCTAATCTTATTGACATTCCAACTTCCCTAGCGCGTCATCAAAAGTTGAATTCTGTTGATAGCACTACTCCACTGCTGTTACTGTTAACCATTTTCTGTGATTAATGGTTCTTCTCTATTGCTGATAAAATAAGCTTATCACCACTGCTCTATTTTTTGTCATTATTATTCTTCTTCCAGTACCAAAACTGTTTCATCCAACAGCATTCAAAATCTGTTAATGGCCTCCCAACATGCCACTGCTATTCCATATTTTGCTGTAAAATAAGCAGATCTCTTAATAATATGAAGTGTGATGGTAAGGTCCTGCCTTTGGCTCAAACATTCTTAATTTTTTTTCTGAACTTCAACATTACAGAATTGTCATTAACATTACTTTCTTTTTAAGTCATTCCAGACCTGACACTTATCCTTGTGCATTCCGTTACAGCATTCCATTTTTCCTCCGGTGCGTTTGTTCAAGTTCGTTTGGGATCTTCAATTTATTTATTTATTTTTTTTTTTTTTTTTTTTTTTTTTAGTAACACCTCATCCATGCCACTTGCATCCTGATTCGGTGACTGCTATTCCAAAACATTCATGTCTCTGACATTCAAACACTGTCGACATCGTTTTAATTTTGCCTCCAGCATTCCAATTCCATGACCTGCATTCCATTTTCGTCATTGACGTCACTGACTGACGTCACTGTTTTTCAATTCAGCGCCCACAATTCAGTTAAACCATCAATTGTCTGCCGTGAGTGACATTCCACTTTAATCACTGGTACGTTC
>JANJGK010000038.1:25970867-26001697 GCA_039081455.1 Macrobrachium rosenbergii
GCATAGGGAATTCCAAGCACATACACATACCCATACCCATACCCATACCCATGCCCATTTATTTTGTTACTTTCTATACGTCAGAACGTTCTTATTCGCATGGAATATCTTACAAGTTCTCAACCCTGTATCTACTGCTCTCCGGTCCGGCAATAAATAATTTTTTGTTTACGGTAAAATGATAATTGTATGGTTCTCGTTGTGTTCTATCTCCTCAAGATTTTTATTTACTGATTATACTTTTTCGCCACAAATCATTTAAGAAGTTCCTTTGGATACTTATTACTTATCACATCACTGGTTAGAAACTGGTTGATGACAGTAACCATAATATGTACTGAAGATAGATAGGAATTTATGAAGGGTACATATGCTGAACGACACAGTTAAATATACGGGAATGTACAGTACTTCGATAGCAAAGCAGCCTTCTCTCTCTCTCTCTCTCTCTCTCTCTCTCTCTCTCTCTCTCTCTCTCTCTCTCTCTCTCTCTCAGCAGAACAAAGCTAATTCGAATCCGTGCTGCATCCTACCTATCCACAATCCTGATATTTCTCCGCTCTCGTGCTTCTGCGCATGAGCCCTAACAATAGAGATTGTCCGATGGTTCCTCGATGCTTCCTTCGATACTGCAGGAATGCACGAATCAAAAAAAAAAGGGGGGGGGGAGAAGGATAGACCTCAATCTTGTCTCGTTTCTGTAGCACCATTGTTGTTCTCATTGTTGGCTGCATCGCCGGTATGGTGAGTGGCATATCCTGCTCGAGTCTTTCCCTCTGAATGGTTAACCAGGTTCTCTGGATGCCTAGGATGCTTACAGTAGAGAACCTAGGGAAAAAAAAAAATGCGAAAGAAGATCGTGATAGGATGCTAAGGTTGTGGGATGATAGGTTTTCTCCTCTTTATGCATCCGTCTATTTAACTGTCTATATTACTCTAACGATAGATATGATTTACAGTTCAGTTAATTTGTTTTAGAGGTGCCTTTGATTTGGTTATTTATAAAATTCATCTGTACAGGCTTTGCCATTTCGATGTCAGAAATTAATGGTCGTAAAAAATAAAACGCAGGTTCTCTCTCAGGGACGTTGTGCGTTTCTTGACGCCTTTCGTCTATTTTATGGGTGATCGACAACAGAGTTTTTAGTGAGCCTGTACCATTTTGGTCTTTTGTGCCACGGAGCAATTTACTAGGACCTACGCTAGTTTTGGTGTTTTTTTTTGTTTATGGTGTAGATGTTTTTGCTAGAAATCTAAGATCGTACAATATGCAGAAGCAGCTGCGCTCACTGTTATTAATTGGATCCCAAAAACGTGAAATGAAATTGCTGATTGTCTGAACTCTGATCAGAACAGGATCACTTAAGGCAGTGATTCTCGAACTGGGTGCCGTGGCACTCTGGGGTGCCAAAGACAGTGAACATTTGTAAAAAAAAAAGAAAGCTTGCAGAAGTCTTCATATACTTATTATCAGTGTGTCTACTGTAATATATTAACACACACACACACACACATATATATATATTTATTACATATATATATAATATATATATTATATATATACAGTATATATATACATATATATATATATATATATATATATATATATATATATATATATATATAACTGTATATAGTATGGATGATAATTTTATTCATTAAATAAGAAGTTAATTCATGCGATATGGTGGGATGGTGAAGAAAGGGTGCCACGTAATGATTACATTAGTTAGGGTGCCATCACTAAAAATCTGAGTTTGAACGAGCGCGTTTATACGTTCAGTAATGAGTACTACAGTCAAACTCTCTCTCTCTCTCTCTCTCTCTCTCTCTCTCTCTCTCTCTCTCTCTCTCTCTCTCTCTCTCTCTCTCTCTCTCTCTCTCATTTGTACTGTTTTAAGGAGTTTTTTGTTACCAACCGCTGGACGCCACATTTTGAAATCCTCGTAAAAATATAATTTATGCCTCTTCTCAGGGAGATGGTATGGCTAACTAGAACAACCATTGCCCAAAGACTCTGTATAATATAGTCCTCCAGTAACCTCTCTCTGTATGGGGTGTAAGAGATTGAAATATATGGGGCCATTTAAATACTATAAAAGTTTGAAACCGGTCGCATCTGAAACAGAGAGGCTGATGAAAGGGTTGGAGTTAACTCTCGGCTCCTTTTGGGCGTTTAGGGGCTTTTAATAATGCAAAAAACGGCAGAGAGAGAGAGAGAGAGAGAGAGAGAGAGAGAGAGAGAGAGAGAGAGAGAGAGAGAGAGAGAGAGCAATTACGATCGTAGGCTAAATGAGGAGGCATGGAGTGTAATAGGCAACTTCTCTCGGTGGAGCAGACATATCTCAGATTAAAAGAAATTATTCATAAGGATATGAAGCTTACTAGAGTTTTGGCATGCGTGCAGTAAAATTGAATATAATTATATATATATATATATATATATATATATATATATGTATAAATATATATATATATATATATATATATATATATATATATATATATATATATGTATAACTGAATCACGAAAATATGGAACGTGATGAACATATGAATAAAGGCAATGCCACGAAGGAAAGTGGAAACCACAGAGTGGTGCTAGGCCTTTCGACTTGCTGTCCTTTACTTAGCAGTTCTGAGTAAAGGACAGCAAGTCGAAAGGCCTAGCACCACTCCGTCTTTTCACTTTCCTTCTTCGTGGCATTACCTTTATATATATATATATATATATATATATATATATATATATATATATATATATATACATACACATATACAGTATATATATAATCTCCTCCAGCCATGGTCCGAAGGCATATCCTCTGTAAAGAGCGAAATATTTAAGGCCCATAATCCTTGTGCATCGCGGTGGTGAATAGCGTGGGGCTAGCAACTTCATCCTAGAAACTTGCGAAGAGCGAGAACCATTCGGGCTCTTGGAGACGGAGTTTTCCCAGTGTCAAGATTTTTCAAAGGCGAAAATGAAATGACCGTCTTAACATAACCGAGGCCAATTTGATATACTCTCGTTTGATCCAGGCAAAACTAACATGATTCCATTCCACTTGACGTAAACTAACCTAATTTAACCTGGCTTAACTGAGTCTTAAAGAGTAATGTGAATGAAACAATGTTGAACAGCATTCGTAAATTTTGTAAATATGAATAATATCATGTAGACATTTTAAGTCATACATACGAAAGAATATACGTCTTTGTACCCCTCAAAATAGATCAAATATTTACAAATTTACCCATTATTTTGGCTAGTTAGTGAGGACTCACCGATCCCCTATGCGAGACATTCCTAACGTCTTAATATAAACTAATGTTAACAACAAAACTAGTCAACAATAAGGCTTCTCTTCAGCTGCTATTAAGTTATGGACAGTTAAATCGTAACCAAGAAAACAAGTAAAAAATGCCCCGAAGTTTCTTCGGCGCAATCGAGTTTTCTGTACAGCCGCTACAGCGTATAATCAAGGCCACCGACAATAGCTCTATCTCTAGGTGGTCTCGGTATAATGCTGTATGAGCCGGAGCCCATGAAACTTTAACCACGCCTCGGTGGTGGCCTATCCTATATCGTTGCCAGAAGCACGATTATGACTAACTTTAACCTTAAATAAAATAAAAATTACTGAGGCTAGAGGGCTGCAATTTGGTGGGTGATCAACATTCCAATTTGCAGCCCTCTAGCCTCAGTAGTTTTTAAGATCTGAGGGCAGACAGAAAAAGTGCGGACGGACAGAGAAAGCCGGCACAATAGTTTTCTTTTACAGAACACTAATAACTAGGTCTGTTCGAGTTCGTGCTTGCCACGGAACTCGTTAGCAGAATATATATCGAAACGTGAGATGTCCCGAGCAATTGTCGGCCAGATATCTTTTTTCTGCAGTCTTGGGGATAATAGGTTTATGATAATAACGGTAGAACTATATGAGACGAAGCTTAAAGGTTATAAAATGGTTGTGGCCGCAGTAATGCCTACAGTGTACCGCTTAAAGTGCATTGACCTCCCGGCGCTGCTAACGAGCACGCTCAGAATGTACGTCAGGTATTCCAGTTAATGTTTTCATCTTCCTCACGTATTTCGTAATAAGTTTGAGGGACAGATAAGCATAGGAAATTCGGTTTTAGAATGTCCAGTGTATACTTGAAAAGGGTAAATTATATAATCTTTATTTTGTTGCCATTTATAATATAAGCGTGTTTGTAATATCGAAGTTAATACTTTCGTCTATTCAACATGTTAAAAGGTCTCAGAGTTTGTGGATTATTTTCGCTGTGGAACTTCTGAGAAAGTACTTCCAGTAATGTGGCATCATTGTGTTCCTAAATATTAATATTAGTATTATTTCTATTTCTATTTTGTTTTATTATTATAAGTAGTAGCGTTTGAAGTACTTTAAGGGAATGCGTTTTTTTCTACGGCACAAAATTACTATGTTAGTTTGTTCCTCTGTCTGGCTTTGTGACCCACTAATCTAATGTAACTAAGAAGTCTTATGCTGTTCTCTAATTTATATGGCATCTTCGGATTCCTAAATATTACTATTATTATTATTATTATTATTATTATTATTATTATTATTATTATTATTATACCTAGTAGCGTTTGAAGTGCTTTAAGAGAACACCCTATCCCTACGGCACAAATTTTCTTTGTCTGTCCGGCTGTCTGACCGAGTAATGTAATTAAGGCGTCGTTTTCTTAGTCTCTAATGCATTTACAGTTGCATAGAATTTCAGCTGCGTTCAACACCATTCCTCGAAGCATTTCAAGATATTTGCATACTAAGCTAAGAAAGTCATAAAATCTAATTACGAAATTTGCTGCACTCGACTTCGCAACGGGAGAGAGAGAGAGAGAGAGAGAGAGAGAGAGAGAGAGAGAGAGAGAGAGAGAGAGAGAGAGAATGTATTTCTTCGTAAATCCCAACATCATGTCTAACTGAGTGGGACTGTCGAGAAGGTTCATTGTTCTTCAAGACGCGATTGTTATGTAAATCTATCATGTCTGTACTTTTTTTTTTGATCGGGTGCTTTTCATGCAAATATCTCCTGTTTTTTCCTCTCTGATCTCCTGTTTTAGAATAAATACTCTGCTTGAGAGAGAGAGAGAGAGAGAGAGAGAGAGAGAGAGATTTTGATGTTAATTTTGCTGATATTCTGGAAACATGGAATTTAAAGATAGAGACTACAGTGGTCATTACTTGTATTTTCTTGCATTCTGTTTATTGTAAAAAAAATTCTTTAAAGAATTAGCATGATATAACACCACACTGAAAACGACAATTTCTTAAAAAAAAGATTTTTCGATCAAGGTAAAAAACGAGGGTAAAAAATACCATTTTTTTTTACCATTTACGACTTTGTTATTATTAAAAAATTCTAGAGGCACGGATAATTAAGAGATTAGAAGTACGAAAGATATCTTATCTGAGTATTATTCAGTAACTTCGTCACTTATATCTTCATTTACATATCTTGTTTTATGTTATATGTACCAAACGAGATATAACACTATTTTAAATATTCATATTAATAAGAGAATAAGCAGGTACACACTTACTTATCAGAAACATCCAGCCTAACGTTATGAAGACGAGGGCTTTTGGGAGTGATTTGTAACTTCTCAGGTATCAGTAAATTCTGGGAGAAATCTTCAGGGGAATTTGATTGCTGATTTTGACTGGATCACTACCTGCGCACAATGCCATCACATACAGAATAATCAGGTCAGAGTCTACATAAATAACGTTGCTGCGATATACTTTTATTTCGACTTGACTGATTTCTGCTTCTTTTTTATTTTTGGTTTCTGTCTAGCTTGAAAATCTGATGATTTTTCGTTTATCTTTGGAATTTATACTTTAATTTTCAAGCTTCTTTTGATACGTTCCTCGACTGGATTATTCTGACAATCAAGCGATTCCTTTGACACCTTAAATAAAGACATTCTGTATGGATTTAATGGTTACTGAAATATTTTTCAGTGGATATGATTTAATTTGTTTTATTCTAATTTCGAACTGACTTTAAAAACCTGTGCGTCAAATCATTTCTAACCTTGAAACCCATTTTTGGTATTTCAATTCTGTCATTTCTCGCTTCCCACGACTCTGAGAGACGGCCGTTTGTCAAATTACACCACTAACATCCATTAGCATCGTCGGGTAATAATTATTCCGAACAGGATGCTACCATTATGCAATTTAATTGCTTTTAATGAACAGGTTTTTAGAATTTATTTCATGTGTGTTCATTAAGACATCTTGTTATTATTTCTGGTGTGCTATTAGCTTGCAGAACAATAAGTACTCTCATATATCATGCAATTGCAATGACCTTCTAATGTATTTTCACTCTGACAAAGCTAATTTGACAAGGTACTTTCACGCGACAGGCAGTCCAACCTCCTTGTTGCTCCCTCAAGCATTTAAGCACTAGCAATATCGAGAGCGCGTATGATTTACGTGTAAAAGAACACAACCGAAGAAATTTGTTTTAGTTTTCTGTTAAAGAAAACTCTTGTGCCGGCTTTGTCCGCACTATTTCTCTCCGCCCTCAGATCTTAAAAACTACTGAGGCTAGAGGGCTGCAAATTGGTATGTTGATCATCCACCCTCCAATCATCAAACATACCAAATTGCAGCCCTCTAGACTCAGTAGTTGTTTATTTTATTAAAGTTGGCCATAATCGTGCTTCTGGCAACGATATAGGGTAGGCCACCACAGGGCCGTGGTTAAAGTTTCATGGGCCGCGGCTCATACAGCATCATACGGAAACCACCGAAAAATAGATAAATTTTCGGTGGCCTTGATGATACGCTGTAGCGGCTGTACTGACAACTCGACTGCGCCGAAGAAACTTCGACGAATTTTTTACTTGTTTTATTGTTCAACTAAAACATGAGAAAAGAGTCATTCATGTCCTACGATAAAAAAGTTGCAGTTTCAATTTGTTTGACGTTGTTGCACTCCTCTTCAACTCAACCACTTCAGTTGGGTGCATTGCATTTCTTTGTGATTCATGAATATAATCACCGTCAAAATCGTACACCACATTTTCTTGGAAATTGCATAAAAGAAGGTGATGGTGTCTTGGTGCGAAAAAGAATTATGATGGAAGGCTGGGGCCGTGTTTCAGGTGCACAATGAATATTTCATATTCTCTTATCTGTGTATAATATCCTTCTCATGATCATGGTACATGCAAGAATAAACCAAAATAATTTTTCAAAGATTTGTTTCCCGCTATGTTTTTCCGCCTTAAGATTTCAAGCTTAACAGAATTCAACTACAAATGTAAAAAGATATTGTTTTGTTTAGATGACTTTATTTCACACAACAGAGACATCCATTCCTACTTTTCAGAATTTATACTTACACACGGAATGGAGAAAAGAAAAAAACAAGTAAAGAATGCGCCGAAGTTTCTTCGGCACAATCGAGTTTTCGGTACAGCGTATATTGCTGTATGAAACTCTCAGACACGGGCCACGAAACTCTCCGCCGCGGGCCATGAAACTTTCATCCTCTGCCCGGTGGTGGCCTGTGTTGTTGGCACCCATAGCGGTGCCAGGCGCACGATCATGGCTAATTCTAACCTTAAAATAAAAACTACTAAGACTAGGGGGCTGCAATTTGGTATGTTTGATGACTGGAGGGCGGATGATCAACATACCAGTTGTCTGCCTTCTAGCTTCAGTAGTTCTTAAGATCTCATATTAAAAAAAAAGTAGTTTTTAAGATCTGAGGGCGGACAGAGAAAGCGCGGACGGGCAGACAAATAGCATCTCAGTAGTTTTAATTTACAGAAAACTCAAAACGGACGGACTGCCTAAAAATTGCGCCATGACAGAAAAATTTTTTAAATTCTTTATCACCTTTTGAAAATCAGTTGGATTTCTCTTATTCGACAGTATACTAGGCATGCTTTTGCCCTGTAATCAGGAATTCTCTGAATTATGGTATTGTAAGTAAAGTAAAGGTTTATTTTCTTGATGGGCACAAAAACTCAAGTTAAAGATGATATATTTTTCACCTTCGTTATTTTGGAAAGGTTTTTCTGTAGGAGAAGATAATTGCTTTTATATAAGACTCTCTCTCTCTCTCTCTCTCTCTCTCTCTCTCTCTCTCTCTCTCTCTCTCTCTGTTTATATATAGATATATATGTACTCACACATACACAGACACACACACACACACACACATATATATATATATATATATATATATATATATATATATATATATATATATATGTGTGTGTGTGTGTGTGTGTGTGTGTGTTTGTGTGTATGTATATATATGCACATACACACACATATAATGCATACGTATGTATATATGTATGTATGTATGTATAAAGTGACAGAGTAAGAATCTCACCCCAAATTAGGAGAGATATGGAGGAACAGCTAGATATTTTCGAGGATGAAATAGCATCCCATTATCGTTATTAAGTAGACGCCGTAATCACAGGAGGGGCTTCTTACCTGTCAGGTATTACCTGCCCAACCAGATGACGCTGCCCATCATCCCACCTTTTGACAGGAACCGCTGCGTCCCCCGTGAATATGGCTACTTCACTGTCAATCATGGTGAGGTATCATTGTTCATTAGCGACTTTTTATAGAATATTTATAACCGGCGTTATCAGAATTATTATCATTATAACTTTAAATTAGTTAGATCGTTTTTAGTTTTCTGTAAAAGAAAACTACTGTGCCGGCTTTGTCTGTCCGTCCGCACTTTATTCTGTCCGTACTTTTTCTGTCCGCACTTTTTCTGTCCGTCCTCAGATCTCAAAAACTACTGAGGCTAGAGGGATGCACATTGGTATGTTGATCAACCACCTTCCAGTCATCAAACATACCAAATTGCAGCCCTCTAGCCTAAGTGGTTTCTATTTTATTTCAGATTAAAGTTAGCCATAATCGTGCTTCTGGCAACGATATAGGATAGGCCACCAATGGACCGTGGTTAAGGTTTCATGGGTCGCGGCTCAAACAGCATTATACCGAGACCACCGAAAGATAGATGTATTTTCGGTGGTCTTGATTATGCGTTGTAGCGGCTGTACAGAAAACTTGATTGCGCCGAAGAAACTTCGGCGCATTTTTTACTTGGTAGACTAAGAATCCACTATATTTTCCCGGAATGACCTCACTTTCCAAAACGTCTTTTTGCAATTCATGTTGATTGTGTGTAACACGGTTGAAGGATAAGGCTAGTAGGATCATATAAGGAAAAAAGAATAAAGTCAGATAGAACTAAGACCACACAAGTCTTCTTTAATCTTCTTGCGAGATTTAAACGCTTCTTTTGTAACCTTCTCTGGATTTGCAGCTAGACGTTACTGTTATATTCTTGAATCCTACTTTTTCATCGTGGTGCAATGGGTAGCATGCTCACTTACTAAGCAAAAGGTCCCAGGTTAGACTCCTGAGCAAGGGCGGACGGATTGATGCGTTCCTTTAAAAATCAAATGTGTCCCTGTTTCCCCAAGCAGTTAATTAAGCACTTGGTAGTTAGACGACTGTGTTGGCCAGTAAGCTTATGCAAATAACATTGCTGACAACTGGAAGGCTAAACCTTCTGTAGTCGCCCTCTACAAGGGATGAAGTTTGGGGTCTCGCGTTTGAAAGTTCCGTGGCTTGATCCCTGCTATTGCCAATTATTGTCTCAACTGTGAGTGGGTGCCAGTGTCAGCTGTTACTCAAGAAAAGGGTATGTGGCTAACAACCTCACCCCTGAAAACTTGCTGAGAACCACGGGGTGTTGACCTTCTGGCGCCACCCTCACAGAATGGGGAGAAAGGCATATTGTAAAAAAAACTCTCTCTCTCTCTCTCTCTCTCTCTCTCTCTCTCTCTCTCTCTCTCTCTCTCTCTCTCTCTCTCTGTTGTTTCTTTCCGTTTACATGCGTTTACAAACGTTAAGGCTTATTTTCAATTCGGTATCAATTCCTCTTTTGCCTTTCCCGTTTATTGATAAACCTGAGTTAAGTGTTAATTCATTTAATATTTACACAATTCTTCATATTACTAACAAACCACGGGCTATTATTTTTACTGTTTTGTTCTGTACCTTAAGTGATGACGCCGAAAAGTGGGAATCTTCGCTTGTGACCACTTGGAAAATAATCTTGTCTAGCGCTCTCTCTCTCTCTCTCTCTCTCTCTCTCTCTCTCTCTCTCTCTCTCTCTCTCTCTCTCTCTCTTTTAACCTAATCAGATTTTTTCCTTATCATTGCTTAAGTATGCAAAAGACACTTCAACAAAGCCTGATTTGCCTGGATTATTTACTATCTAAATATTCTTCAGAGGAAATTGCATTCTCACCAATTTGCCTGATTAATTAGAGTGTTAAGGTCCGTGAGCGTCATCCATCTGCTTATTATGCTGAATGCTTACCACGGGAAGAGCCTCAAACACTAATTTATGCATTCTGAGAGCAGACACCAACTCTCTCTCTCTCTCTCTCTCTCTCTCTCTCTCTCTCTCTCTCTCATTCGCTGAATCTAGGTCGACTTTGCATTATGCAAGTGTTTCTCTAATAGTTAGTTCCGTAGAATCTACTCTAGAATCTCTGTACTCAACGAGCAACTCATGCAAATTGAAAAATGAAAAACTGAATAAACGCCAGTCTATGACTGTCCTATACCATGTTTGTCCTATGCCGCAAGCAATCTCGCTGGTTTAGGTTAAGGGAAAAACTAGCCACGCCAGCCCAAGCAGGAAATCAATCTTTTGAATTAGACATGATAATTAAAAGGTCTGTAGAAAATTTGAATAAGTGATAAAGCCTCTTGATGGAAGGGTGCGGTCGGTAAATTTCAGAGACCACATTATTCTGGGTCCGTGTATCGAAATACCGAAATTCATGTATTTTATTCAAAATCGTTCTCTGTCTTGCTTGCGTTAAATTCGTATTTGCGGAACAGAACAGCAGTTTATTTGCGTGGTTAATGAATTCATCCACTTCCTCTTATTTTGGGGCTTTCCAGACCTCTTTAGGATTACTATTGCTGAAATATATCGAAGCTAAAACCTAGTAACATCTGTCAGGATTAAAACAAAGGTAATTCACATTGAAGGATTGTCTTTATTGAGTGACACGGACGGTGTATTTATGTTCAACAACACGTGTAACTCACACGGGATGTACAAGTTAAACCTGAACATATGTTAGAGAAGATATACTTTTAAATAAGAGCAGAAGACTGAGAAATGGAGAAAGAAAAGTGCTCAAGAACTTAGGGTAATTTGCTCGAGGTGAAACTATCCATAGTGACAGGTTTCTGTTACTCACAAGAGAAATTACCCACTAAACTAAAAATAAAGAAGAGAAAGGCGAGAGGAAGAGAAAAACAAGTAAATACGAAAGTGAAGAAAAAGAGACCAGAACTCCTGACAGACTTACAGCCCAATAAATTAATTCTTGGAAGTGAAGAAATATAAAGAATGAAAAGAAGATACCTTCTGACAATGCCGTAGTGACGTACGAGTAAGCATCCTGACAGTTATCTTACATCTGGTACCCTGGAGCGTATCTCTGCGCACGACCTATCGCTAACCTTAGATGCAAACGTATTTTGTCTGATTTGGTCCCTTATGTGGGTTAATAAGCACGCTCTCTCACGAGCTCGTCATTAAAGAGTAGTGCCGATGATAAGAAAATTCGCTGTCATTGTCTAGTTAGCTCTCTGCTTGCGTAGCCTTTCTCTTAGCGAGCGTTTAGTACCATCTTTTCATTTGACCTGGTATGGCGATGTTGGTACTCAGTCGGTTGCTATGTATTTATACTTCATACTCGTACCTGTAATTGCCGACATATATCGTGGTAAATTGCAGGTGAAAGCAAACGTTTCCTGGTGGTGTAGCACAAAAACAATGTTTGAATCAAACACATAACCGAGGATTTCTCAGTGGGAAGTCGATGACCTCGAGAGACAATTACGCTAAAGAATTCTCGGTCACTGATTAGGTATTTATTAGCGCCTTCATTTATGACGAAAGGCGTCAGGGGTGACTGTTTACCGACGACAATAACCGAGACATGTAGTCTCTTCCGTTCTAAACCATTCATGATCACTTGCTAACCAGTAATGCTCCCAGCCACGTTTAGCCCTCGAAGCCTTCTCAGGAATGTGCTAATTTTCTTGTTGGTTGAAATTCTTATCGGCGGAGCTCGAGATTTCGTTAACGGCTGATGGAAAAGGGCTAACGTGCCGAAATGTAAATATGATTAACGCATAACCTGACCGTTATCTTGATGGAAGTGTGTGAAAAGGAACCTCACTTGTCTTTTACCTGATGTAGGAAGACCTACCCACTTTTAAAAGCTGGTTACGCATGTCGTCGTAAATACATTATATTTTATCACTGGCTGGATATCATTATGGTTTTAAGTACTCTGTAAAATTAAACCAAATGAACGTTCTCATAGATAGGGGTGCAGTGTCAACAGCATACTCTGTCTGTCTGTCTGTCTCTCTCGCTCACTTTTTATGTGAATATAATGTCTTCCCTCCTGTTATTTGGTCTGATGTTAATGTGTAAATCTTTCTATAGACAAAATCACCCTCGTTACCTTATTGTCTTTCCTATAATCTATCTTAGACTGCGGCCTCCCATAGCGTTAACAAAATATTTTTATGAAAACAAAACTGAAGTTTTAATGACATATCTCATTGTTTACATAAGGAATGTAAAGGCATACTGGTCACAACACTTACTTTTCCTCTTGTCCTAAACACTGGTGTTTATTGCTAATTTTTGAATCTAGGAAATGTTCAGTTTGTTCCCAAAAATCACCCATTAATACAGTGGCTTCGATATGCATACATTTTAGCTAGTTAGTCAGTGATTCCGAAATCAAATGTATTCTGTTGATGTCTAGTGGCAACGTTTTCAACAATATATACATACATACATATATATATATACATACATATATATATATATATATATATATATATATATATATATATGTGTGTGTGTGTGTGTGTGTGTGTGTGTGTATAGATAGATAGATATACTGTATATGTATAGCCATATATATATATATGATAATATCGACATTTTTCTTTTATATATATATATATATATATATATATATATACATACATACAGATAGATGATAGATAGATAGCTATGTATGTATGTGTGTGTATGTATGTATGTATATAAGAAAGCTCATGTCTGTATAGGCTATACAGAAAGACAAAGAGAGAGCGTCATGAACGACTGTTACGCAAAGGCATTAGCGCAGGGACTTCACCGAGTGCGTAAATTTACCCTCAGGCTGTTGGACCTCAGGCCACTTTTCCCGGTTCTTTTGCCTCAAGGAAGGTAGAATTAAGAGAGGAAGGAAGACATGGGAACGGTAGAAAATACCCTGGAGATGAATACCAAGTCGTTTTACAATGTGTAATTTTAAAAGACTCAGCGATTGATAAGGTCTTATTTACGCTTTTATGTGTGTGTCACTTTTCAAGACACAAGCATTTAAACAATAACAAAATATGTATGTATATATGTATGTATGTATGTATGTATGTATATACATTATATATACATATATATATATGTATATGTTGTTAGTGTTTAAGTGCTTGTGTCTTGAAAATGTAACACACACATAAAAGCGTCAATAAAACCTTGCAAATCGCCGAGTCTTTTAAAATTACACATTGTAAAACGACTTGGTATTCGTCTCCAGGGTATTTTTCTACCGTTCTCATGTCTTCCTTTCTTTCGTAATTCTACCTTCCTTGAGGCAAAGGAACTAGAAAAAGTGGCCTGTATATAATACGTACACACTGACACACACACACATATATATATACATACATACATATTCGAATGTGCATACATGTATACCAATGCACACATTCATTTATCTCTTATGTATCTAATATAGTTTTGAGAAAGTTTTAGTTTGTATGTACATATCCATCTCCTCCTAAATTGATGAACCTAGTTAATTGCAAATTGGTCTTCACATGTAACTTTTCAAGAGCAATTTGGCGCCATACAATACAGTCAACTAGGTCGTCGCCCTTCAAGCCCTAACTTCAGTTTAATTATTTTCCAACTCTGTACCATGATTCCGTGAGTCTGAGTCTATGAGTCCGTGGTTCCATGAGTTCGTGAGTCTATGAATCCGTGATTCCATGAGTTCGTATGTGATTACATGAGTCTGTGAGTCCGCGATTCCGTGAGTTCGTGAGCCTATGAGTCCGTGATTACTTGAGTCTGTGAATCTATGAGTCCTTGATTCCGTGAGTTCGTGAGTATGTGAGTCCGTGATTCCATGAGCTCATGAGTCTGTGAGTATGTGATTCCATGAGTTTGCGAGTCTATGAATCCGTGATTCCATGACTTCGCGAGTCTATGGGTCCGTGATTCCGTGAGTTCATGAGTCTGTGGGTCCGTAATTCCATGAGTTCGTGAGTCCATGAGTGCGTGATTCAATGAGTCCGTGAGTCAAGAGGACCATGACCCCGTACTTACGTCTTTCACGAAAGTAGGCTTTATGTTCGTATCTCTTGCCTCTTTCTAAATCGTTTATTATCGGAATTGTGAAAAATGCTGCCTTTTTTCATACAGAACACTCCTTACAATTTGGGGATAATTTGGCATTTTCATTCATCATCAAAAAGATTTTAAAAGGTCACAAGACTGAAAAGATGTAAGTAAGATCTTAAACGATTTTCAAATAGATGTATTTACTGTCATTTAATCTTGTGTTTTTTTGTAAAATGCAATCATTAGATATATGTCATTTGTATAATTATATCAGTAAATATATACTATTCAGTATGTGCCCCTGCGGCACAGCTCATTGAATTCCAAGCGAATTAACTTTTAATAAGTTGATTTTTCCCTACTTTTATCGATCGATTTTTTTAAACTTAATCTAGAAGCACTACTGTCTATAGTTTAGCTACGAAAGGTTGACATGCTTCCCATCTTGCCGAATGAGGTATTTAACACTAATCCAGAAAGGTACACTTTCAGGACTAACTTCGAGATTAAGGTTAATCCTGAGAGTGGACATATTCGAGCAAACTTTCCAGCTATTTGTTTTTATTACAAATGACTTCGTTTTCAAGTATTGTATGCACGTTTTTGCGGGCTTATATATATGCATGTATAGATATACCTAAAAGCTGTGTATTATGTTTATATATATATATATATATATATATATATATATATATATATATATATATATATATATATATATATATATATATGACTTTTTATCACATCACCATGATTCATATACAATCAGTAAGCTGCAAACGTCCTTTAATATCCAATTCGCTCTGCCTCGGAAATAATATATTTTCATATATGTTACCGAAGGGGAATTTTTTAGTTGATATTAAGCTCGCCTTCCCGTGGGCTCGAACCAACGAAGGACAAGAACTCAGGACTACAGTTGGCCGTGTGGGTAAAGGCGTCCACTGTAGTCCTGAGTTCTTGTCCTTCGTTGGTTCGAGCCCACGGGACGACGAACTTATTATCAACTAAAAATTTCCCCTTCGGTAACATATATGAAAATATATTATTTCCGAGGTAGAGCGAATTGGATATTAAAGGACGTTTGTAGCTTACTGTTTATATATATATATATATATATATATATATATATATATATATATATATATATATATATATATATATATATATATATATATATATATATGTGTGTGTGTGTGTGTGTGTGTGTGTGTGTGTGTGTGTGTGTGTGTGTGTGTGTGTGTGTGTGTGTGTGTAGGTCCAAGTATGATGTTTTGATCTTTTTTGTTTTACTGTTGTACTGACGAATGCAGGGAGGTGACAGACAATCCCATTTTTACTGCGACAGTAGGTCACTTCCCTTAATCTTCTATAAACGAGGAAATGGCAGCTCAGCTCGAAAAGTTGCCAAATCTACCAGATTATCACCTTTTTCCTGAAAAGTTTGAATGGCATTAAGAAAATATGGCAGCAGTGCAAAGCGCCTTCTAGTTTCAACGTTTTGTAGCCAGATTATAATGATTAGAGTCAGTAATATTAATAATAGTAATAGTCAATAATAGTAATATTAGTGGAATGGATATGATTTAACCTGGATAGCAATTCTGCTATCTAGGTTAATGAAAGGGTAAGAAATATCTCTCTCAGAGGTCTAAAACTTCTGTTATTATTATTATTATTATTATTATTATTATTATTATTATTATTATTATTATTATTATTATTATTATTATTATTATTATTCAGAAGATGAACCTTATTCATATGGAACAAGCCTACAGGGGCCATTGACCTGAAATTCAAGCTTCCAAAGAATATGGTGTTCATTAGAAAGAAGTAACAGAAGGTAATGAGAAATACAGAAAGAAGAGCTCACTTATTGAAAAAGAAAAAAAATAATTAACGAATTAATAAATAAATAGATAAAAATATAAGTAAATCATTAAAATACAAGGAGAATCATACTAGTGTGGTAATGCATTGTATCTTCTCTCGAACTTCTGAAGTTCCAATTGCACGACACCCTCAGAGAAGAAGAAGAAGAAGAAGAAGAAGAAGAAGAAGAAGAAGAAGAAGAAGAAGCCTCTTCTGACGTTTCTTCCATTGTTCCCTACCCCGTTATTGACCTATATTTTTATTTACGAACTTTTCTATTAACCCCGGTATTCCAGGTGGCTATGGGCAAGGTGGGTATGTGGGTACTCATTGCACAGGAGGTCACGTTGACATGCGATGCCTCCAGATACCGGATATTTGCTTGGTTGCTTCCAAACCTGTTGCTTTTGAATATCAAATCTTACAGTGGTAGGTGTACTTATGGAGATATTCGAATATATAGGATTACGCACACACATTCACACACACACACACACACACACATATATATATATATATATATATATATATATATATATATATATATTTATATATATATACTGGTTACTTGTATGCTTTCTTCTTGTACAATTTACTCTTAATTCCCTGGAGATATTTCTGAATTATAGGAAAACATAACTTCTCTTTTTTATCTAAGCATTCTCTCTCTCTCTCTCTCTCTCTCTCTCTCTCTCTCTCTCTCTCTCTCTCTCTCTCTCTCTCTCTCTCTCTCTCTCTCTCTCTCTGTATTTCAGTTTATTTACATTAAAAATGTTCTTCCCATACTTTTGATACCTATTGACATTTATTGAAGTAAAGCAGAAGTCGAAGAAGTTCTTGTAGAATTCATAATTATCTGAGTAAACATTTCTTCCTTTTCAGTTTTCTGTAAAAGAAAACTATTGAGATGGCTTGGTCTGTCCGTCCGCACTTAGATCTTAAAAACTACTGAGGGTAGAGGACTGCAAATTGGTAAGCTGATCATCCACCCTCTAATCATCAAACATACCAAATTGCAGCCCCCTAACCTCAGTAGTTTTTATTTTATTTAAGGTTAAAGTTAGACATAACCGTGCGTCTGGCAACGATATAGAACAGGCCACCACCTGGCCGTGATTAAAGTTTCATGGGCGGCCTTGATTATACGCTGTACAGAAAGTTCGATTGCGCCGAAGAAACTTCGGCGCATTTTTTACATGTTTATAGTAACAATAACCACTGCTATAAAAAAGAGAGAGAAAACTAGATCCTCATCATATTCGTTTTAATACCATTATAAAATGTATCGACCTCATGAGATCTCTTCGGTAGCCTCTGCTGACTAGGTCTTCCACATCACCAATGCCTTTTGTTGGTTGCTTTGTTCCTGCCTTTTGGCAATCACGCTTGGCAGCACTTTAGTTGATAGCTTTATCCCCATGCTCATGGAGATGTCTAAATTAGGGGTTTCTGTACAGGACCTCGTGAATTCCTTACACGCTTTAAGAAGCCCAGAGAGAGAGAGAGAGAGAGAGAACAAACATAGATAGAGAAATCCACAGAGAGAGAGAGAGAGAGAGAGAGAGAGAGAGAGAGAGAGAGAGAGAGAGAGAGAGAGAGTGAGTGACTCAAAAACGGATAGATAGCTTTATCCCCATGCTTATGAAGATGCCTAAGAGAGAGAGAGAGAGAGAGAGAGAGAGAGAGAGAGAGAGAGAGAGAGAGAGAGAGAGAGAGAGTCAAATAAACGAACAGATAGCTTTATCCCCATGCTCATGAATATGTATAAATTAGGTGTTTATGTACAGGGCCTCATGAATTCCTTTACACGCTTTAAAAAGCCGAGAGAGAGAGAGAGAGAGAGAGAGAGAGAGATTCTGCTGTAATTTGATATACAAGTTCGTCCCTACAGGAATTAACAGAGTTAATTTTTCCATTCAGCTGAGTATAATCCGGTTTAGTGATATTTTCGAAGGCTAGTGGGTAAAAAAATAATCCAACTACCTTTTCTAAATCTTTTGCATAAACCTCCTTACCCTCATTGTTAAAGCTATTCTGTTACTCTCCTCTTCTCTCGTCCTATTATGGGATTCAATCTCGAACGAAAGCCAGCTCAGTAAATTCCATCCTATTCCTCATTTCGCTCGGGGAACCTCTTCATGTGACCAGTTTTTGAGTTGAAAGTTGATAAACCAAGCTGACCTAGGAAGTTCAACGATCCGTTTTTACGTTTTTACAAAGGTGGAAGGAAAAAAACCAACATGATTACTTTTGCTGACTCATGACAGAACGAGGACAGCATTTTACTGCCCAGTAAGACACTTCGGAGATACCGCGACTTGCCTAGATTGGAGTTTCATGCTGTTTAGGCGAACTGAACTAGAACCAGTTACATCGCTCTTTTTTTATTTTTTATACTCTGAAGGCACAGTTTTCGCGAGTTTATGAGGTACCTGTCTTGTTACTCGTATATTTATATATATGTATCTAAATTTGGTTAGTTACAATTTCGTTCATTTTTTTGCTTTCACAAATATTATGCTACAGATATAGTTTAAAGTCAACATTCGCTGTGCTTTACACCCAAAAGGGATTATAACTGATAAGCACTTATCAGTTAAATTTTCCTGTGGGTGAAAGTTATTCTTAAGTTAAAGTTAATTTAATATCAAACGACATTTGTGGTTTAATATACAGTAGGTATTTATACATATAACACAAACAAACACACAAACATATATTCATATACATACATATATATACATATGCATACACACACACACACACACACACACACACACACATATATATATATATATATATATATATATATATATATATATATATATATATATATATATATATATATATATATATATATATATATATATATATATATATATATATATATAGAGGCATGATTATCCCCCTTTAAGTGGGTGGATCAAGAACATCTTAGTCATCCAACTTTTATCAAATGCTCAAGGTTGAGATTGTTGGCCCCATGCCCTTTCTACTTTGGCAGCGACCCACCATAATCTTTTAACTATCACTTACGTAAATCACAAGTGAAATTAAGGTCAGCCCTAAATTACCCCCACCCCTCCCGATCATCGCAACTGGGAGAGACTTTTGCCTGAGATTTAAAGAGAACGTCTCCTTCCATTGTTTTTGTCGTGAAAAGATGAACCAGAATTTCAGAAATGTAAAAGAAACGATTGATAAAAGGAAAGTGGTAACAATACTAAGAAAACTGAAGCGAGCTTGCCTTTTAAAAGGTGAAAAGCTTCGACAGTGTGGGTCTCAGTTTTCCAAGACAACTTTTATAGGCATTGTTGTATATCAGTATTTCCACGTTGACCTCGTGAACGGAATGCGATATTCATCAGCATTCTCCATCTCGTATCTTCGCTGTTGGTTCCTCCTTTGACTTTGGTGTTGTGAGTAATATAACGGGTAGAGATGGACACAGTTCAAGGATCTCCATCGTCACATACAGAAACTTAGAAATGCAACAACTTCTGAAGTTACACTTTTAAGGAGACATTGGATGAAGATATATATATATATATATATATATATATATATATATATATATATATATATATATATATATATAATATATACATATGTATATATAATATATAGATATATAAATATATATATATATATATATATATATATATATATATATATAAATTTAAGTATACCTTAGTTTATCCAGACCACTGAGCTGATTAAGAGTCTCCTAGGGCTGGTCCGAAGGATTAGACTTATTTTACGTGGCTAAGGACCAATTGGTTACCTAGCAACGGGACCTACAGCTTATTGTGTAATCCGAACCACATTATACCGGGAAATGAATTCCTATCACCAGAAATAAATTCCTCTAATTCTTCATTGGTCAATATATATATATATATATATATATATATATATATATATATATATATATATATATATATCTATATATATATAAATATATATATATATACATATATATATATATACATATATATATATATATATATATATATATATATATATATATATATATATATATATATATATATATATATATATATATATATATATATATATGGGTGTGGTGTGCGTGTGTGTGTCCATGTGACAGTATTTAAAAAGGTATTTATTTAAACCATAATACAATACTTTTGGATTTTTTCAACGCTCCGTTTGTTAAGAGACGTCTTCTTCCTCTTCCTGTTCCTCGGAGCTTAATCCCTAGTCGGGATCGCTGTTGTTAATGAGCATTTTCCTCCAATTAAAATCACTGGTGTTTTGAGGGTAGTATATTAGAGGAGGGACGGGCAGTGTAGTATGGCTACAAGAGATTTGGGTCTGGTCAGTACTTGTACTGGTGACTTGCTGGGAATATGGGATGGGCTGCAAACGAGAAAGGGAATGCAGGGCTACATTGGACAGCCATTCCAGTCCATCCCCAAAGTACATTCCAGGTCAGAAGAAAATACCAATTTCTCATTCCGTAAGTGTATTGTATGGTTAAATGATGCCTTACGAGTAGGGGAGCGAATTCCATATCCCAAAACAACACATACATATTGTTTTGCTGATCGTATATTCATATACCTTGTCATGGTATCGATATAGCCTTAGGATCATCCCAACTTCGATAAAATGTACAGATATGGGAGCTGGTATGCGGTTGATATTACCTGTCATCATTTATAATGTGTCACCATTTACCTGATTCGAAAGCCCTGTTAAAAATGTATACATATATACTAACAAGAATACAGAAAAAAAATGCGTGAAGGTATAACACTAATAAATGAATATAAAAATGAAAAACCTATTACAGATATACAGTATATATGTGCATATATATATATATATATGTATATACACATATACTGTTTATATGCATGTATGTATATATATACGCATATATATAAAATAAAGGGTATTACTGATATATATATACAGTATATATATATATATATATATATATATATATATATATATATATATATATATATATATATATATATATATATATATATATATATATATTAATAGGTTTTATTTTGATTTATTGGGGTCATACCTCCATGTGAATTTTCTCCGTATCGTTGCTGTTATGTCTTTTTTTTTTTTTTTTTTAAAGGGGCTTTCTAATCAGGCAAATATTTCTACAAACAGCAATACAATTCATTCAAACTCATCACCAGAGCGCTTCCATACCTACGAAACAATGCTTTGGGTAAAGTTTCAAGTCTTATTTATGTAACGTGAGTAATTTGAATGATTTTATCAGTATTACGGGCCGAATTTACATATCTGTAATAATAACTGACTTCAACTGGAAATCCCCCTGAATCTATTTTGAAACCGGAGATTTTCTGTGTACCTTATTTTAAAGATGTGTGTCCAATTTTGTTTGAAGCATCTTAGATCATCGTTGAGAGATCTCAGGTGATTCTTATTGCTCTTGATTTATTGTACTGTTCTTGAATAATTTTTTATTTGGTTGGAATTCAAGGACAACGGTTCCTTATGCTTAGTTCTGTTATTTTACGGAAATTGTCCTCCTTAGCAAATTTTTCCCGTAGGGGGTTAGTGACGTCAGTGCACCTCATGCGGTGCACTGTAGGCATGACTAAAGGTTCTTTGCAGCGTCCCTTCGGCCCCTAGCTGCAACCGCTTTCATCCCTTTTACTATACCTCCGTTCATATTATCTTTCTTCCATCTTGCTATCCCCCCCTCCTTCTCCTAACATTTATTTCAAAGTGCAACTGCGAGGTTTTCCTCCTGTTACACCTTTCATGCCTAACTACTCTCAGTTTCCTTTCCAACGCTGAATGACCTCATAGGTTCCAGTGCTTGGTCTTTGGCCTAAACTCTATATTCCATTCCATTCCATTCCTTAGCAAATTTTAGCAAATAAGTTCTGAGATAGTAACTAACGTTGATCTATTTTCAGGGTTTTTTTTTTTCCAGTACTGCTCGGTACTGAGACTGACGAACGTTGATAATTTTTAGTCCGAAATCGTTTTAGTTTTCCGTAAAAGAAAACTATTGTGCCGGCTTTGTCTGTCCGTCCACACTTTTTTCTGTCCGCACTTTTTCTGTCCGCCCTTAGATCTTAAAAACTACTGAGGCTAGACGGCTGCAAATTGGTATCTTGATCATGCACACTCCAGTCATCAAACATACCAAATTGCAGCCCTCTAGCCTCAGCAGTTTTGATTTTATTTAAGGTTAAAGTTAACCACAGTCGTGCTTCCTGCAACGGTACAGGACAGGCTACCACCGGGCCGTGGTTAAAGTTTAATGGGCTGCGGCTCATACAGCATTATACCGAGACCACCGAACGATAGCTCCATTTTCGGTGGCCTTGATTATACGCTGTAGCGGCTGTACAGAAAACTCGATTGCGCCGAAGAGACTTCGGCGCATTTTTTACTTGTTTATTATTGGAATTTATCATCATTCGTTGCTTGGCGTAAACTTAATGTTAGTGACTTTTATTGTGCTCGAAAATAGACTTCTTACGAATAAGGCGGGTGACCTCAGTCAGAAAAGAAAGCGAGTAATAAAAACAATGGCATAAATTCCTGGAAAGAAGTTTACCAATTTCTTTGTTGGCAGTCGCCAGCAACGGGTACTTAAATGCGTACCAGGAAGTATCCTGAAACGTTTGTATTTTTGGCGTTTCGTTAAGAAACCTAAGCTGCAAACTGAACTTTTAAGGCCAGGCCCGCTCATTACCTGGTCGTCTCACTAGAACAGGTCTTATTAACGTGAGAGATCTGGCGTGATTTAGGATGCGCAGAGACCCCCCTATCTCCTTCGCAGGAGCAATTACTCCGGGGATAGTCGGTTAGGAATTCAGCGACGGAGGATGACCCGGCAGGCAAAGAGGAGGAATTTTGAGAAAAGAATAGTGTCGGGCGTTCGTTTCCGTTGTCAGAAAAGGTAAGGAAATCATTAGAGTGTCGTAGCTTTTTGTAGCAGCGTTTAAGATCCCAAAACATGACAAGAGACGGTTAAGTTTCACGCTTCAGATCACATCCGAAGATTATTTCTCGATTGTTCCAGTGCAATGAGAATTACTAGAAGCACCATTTCCCGTTTTCTGCCTCGCCGTTTTATAAAATGGATTGTGGGCGGTATTGTTTAACATTGCTTCGAGGTTGTGTTCCTTAGGTACTCAATTACTGAATGCCCCAGTGCGCAAGACCCCCAACGTCCTTTACAAACGTCGTCATTAATGCTCGGCAATCTCCTTTGAAGATCTCTTAATATTATACTTTCCGAAATGGGGGCGTTAAAACCGTCCTAACCTCTAGATTATAAAGTTGACGCTACAACTTAACCGGTGTCGTAATTGAAAATTCTCCAAAGATTCTTCACTCGGACCTAATTAGTTGCTGTGAAATTTCACACCAGCAGAGGTTCATATTCTACTTATTACTTGTTTAATTACCTCTCTTCAAGGGGTCCCATCTTGTTTATTGATTTTTTTTATCTGAGAAGTCCTGCAGATAATGATGACTTTCCTTGTAATAATTATTTTTTTCTTGATTGAATTAGAATGAAATCGGAGCGCATTCTAGGTTATGTGTTAAAGAACAGGGCGCATTGCATTTTCATATCTTCTATAATAGAAAAACAAAAGATTTTCCAAATATATTCAGGTATTTCGCAATCAGCAATAATGAACGCTTGAAGAAAAAAGATAGTAATTGATTTTCCAAATCAACAGAATTTTGAATTGCGGATTTGTGCTGTAATAAAATTGTAATCAAAGGGACCAGATGCCGCATTTTTCCTGCTTTCTCAAATTTGAAGTGAAAATGACAAGAAAAAGGAAACGTTATTTGTGAAATTCAATTATTCGTATGAAAATACATTCACTGTCTATTGAAGTTTGCTTTATAACCGATTTTCTAACAATCAGGAAAACAATGGTTCATTACTCAAGGGTTAATGAGGATAAAAGATATCCTTATCTGAAATCTTCATCTGGAGAGGGAAATTGGAAAATAATAGCCGCCGCTTAAGTGACAACGAAATCTATAATTTCCCAAAGTACAGTACAAATTCTCTTCTAAAATAAAGCATCTGAGTATTTTCCGTAATATCATCAGGAAATATTCTCCTTATGTTTGTATTTTCAGTGCCTTTTTTTAAAAAATTTATTTTCGTGAATTCTAGAATATGTATGGAAAGAAAGGATAGAGAAACGTTAAGGATTAAAGGGACGGGGGGGGGGGGAGGGGGAGGTAGGTGTTGTTTAGTGTCCATATGGGTGTTGGTTAGCATGCATATGCCATCAGACTACTATGTCAATAGCATGAAAACTCGTGTTCTCAAATTCAGAGTTTGATATCATACAAAATATTAGTTAACCTAAAGCAAATGTATTCACAAGGACACACAATAACACATGTTCATAAACATATCTATAAGCATGCACACATCCACACGTTACTTATCTAATTTAGATGAGAGCATCTGTCAAATCGTGTCTGTCCCGGATTCCTTCGCTTTTTAGTTAATTGGGTTCTCGAGCAGCTGTCGACTTCTGATAAGGAGCTAATTTTGGTGTTAACTCAGAGCAGAATAGGCGTACTTTATCGAAGGATTCTATAAACAAAGTAAACAGAGAAAGAAAGTATTAGTGACGATTTAAGGTATAATAGAAATTCCTATTGTTTCTTTAACCATATTCGTCAGAAGTAAGATAATGGAGATATCTACATTGCTAATCGTCGTGCAAAACAAATATTAAATGACTTTGGGTTGATATGAATTATATATATATATATATATATATATATATATATATATATATATATATATATATATATATATATATATATATATATATATATGTGTGTGTGTGTGTGTGTGTGTGTGTGTGTGTGTGTGTGTGTGTGTGTGTGTGTGTGTAGTGACAGGACCTTATTAAAACTGAATAGTATCTAGCGGAGATATTTATTCACGAAAAACTACAAGCTCTTTAGGACTGTTATTCCTGGAAAGCTTGTAATTTTTCGTGAATAAATATCTCCGCTAGATACCACCCATTCTTAATGAAGTCCTGTCAGTAATAATTGTATTAATGCACAGAACAATCGTGTAAGTGATAAAGTTAATATATATATATATATATATATATATATATATATATATATATATATATATATATATATATAAATATATATAATTGCATAATAAAGTGGAGGCAAACTATACATAAAAATTGTGATTTTCGAAAGCATTTCCTGTTGCTGATAAGTTTCTTCGATCGGTCCCTGTAGTTACTTTTTTGTTAGGAACCTGAGGGTGTTCTGAATTCAAACCTGAATATTTTTTAACTCTTCCCGGTAAGTATAGAAACATTAACACTTACCTCGGTTGTCATGAAATTATTCGAATACTTATTCTGTACGAGTTAGCGACAAAAATGATCAAATGCTATGATACACCAACAGGTTTTATACAGAGCAGTGATCGCCCAGACCAAATATTTGTGTTGAAACATATTGTGCAGTAGTTAATAGGATTCAAAAATTCTCTTCAGATGGCTTTTGCTGATTATGGGAAGGCATTTAACAAAATCGACTGACCGATATTACGGAATACCTTGCGTCACTGTGGTATTTCATTTATGTATGTAAAGCTAATTAAAATTTTCAATGTACGAAGCAGATTCAAGCTTGATGTTAGTGGAGTTTTGTCAAATAGCGGGGTGCTATAAGGAAGTGTCATGTCACCTTTGCTGTTTCTTCTTTATGATGAAAAAGAATTTGGAAATAGAAGGGAGGATTTAGACTGGAATTTGTCTGAAACCTTACAGAATTGCTGACTACGTTGTTTTAGTCGGCAAAACGCCACAACGCTCACAAAGCTCTATGGAACATGTATTTTTCAGCTGGAAATTGGTGAAAGATTTAATAAAGTAAATGAAACATTTTATTATAAAATGTCTTTACAGGAAGTTATAATTAGTTGACTTTATTTCATAGGCTCTGAGACCATAAAGTAAACGGTGAAAATATTCTATGCAGACGTAAATTTCCCATGTAACAACAATGTACAAAAAATGCTCATAAGAAATTGTTCTCACCATTGTTTATAAAATTCCATATCTAGATTAGGGCTCATCTTATATCCCCCTTTCCGTTTTCTATGACTGATCATGCAAATTTTAGTTCATGAATGCCACCGACCCTCTTCAGAAAAACGATTTTTTTTTCCTGAATGGCTATAACGTATCCTCACACCAAATATTCTGGGTCACAGAGGGTGCAGAGACAAGGAGTAGATGATGAGTACATGTACAACAGACTGGTTCTAGAGAAAATGCCAATGTGTCTGTGATGGATAGCAGAGATCTACGACTGATGGAACATTGATGATCGGTGAGGCTATGGTTGATGATGGACTGTCAGGTGCTGTTGGGTGATTTCTTGTCGGATTATAAAGCTCTTCTTCTTCCTCTTCGTGTTCAGTACCTGCTACATTTTTCGTTTTTTTTTTTTTACTTGTTTTTTTATATTTACGTAACTTCACTGGAACAAGACTTCTCCAGTGTTAACTTGTTGTTGTGAATGACTGCTGGTATTTTTTTTTTCTTCTATTTGCCTTGCGTTCTTGACTTGTAAGTTTAAATTCTGTAATGAATGTGTTCTTTCTTTGGTAATGTATACACTGCCATTATGACTGACAGAATCCGATGCATTTTGTCAAATATTATATGAAATTACTATTATTATTCAGAATATGTAGATTTTTTGTGGAACTGGCCTAGATCTCTTGTAATTACTTGGCGCGTGTCTTCAGAATAGATTGTCCTTAGTAAAAAAAAATATTCAGCAAGCAGAGGGAACAAAGAAAACGCGGCTATTACCGTAAAACATCCTTCATTTTGACAGACAGTTGATCAGTAGCTGTCAGTAATTAGGAAAGAAAAACTGAGAATTTCCAGACACCGGAATATTGCACTGTTATGTAAATACAAACCTACTGGTTTTTCTTTCTGAGGATTTCTTTTTGTTTTTTATTTGAAAGTTCCTTAGAGATTCTTCAGGTATTTCTAGTTTTTCTTCCTGAGGATTTCTTTTTGTTTTTTATTGAAAGTTCCTTAGAGATTCTTCAGGTATTTCATATCGTAATTCACGTTGCTTATATGATATTGTAATAGGAATTGTTGCATACACTTTTTTCTGATTCATGCCGGATCAACTTTATTTCCCAAATATTAGATCCCTTGGGGATTCAGGTGTTTTCTATTTCAGACACTGATAGAGATTCTAGCGGATCTGTCGCGTTCAGAATATCCAAGGAAGAGATCCATTTGAGAGAATGCTTTCGCCGAAATGTGTCTGTTCCTTGGATATTCTGAATGAGAAAAATCCACTAGAATCTCTATCAGTGTCTGAAACGCAGAAAACACCTGAATCTCCAGTGGACCTGACTCGTGGAAAATATAGTAGAATCGACAAAAATTTTAAAATAAAAACTATACACGAATTTCCCTTATGATCTTATTTTTAAAAGTTACAAATGAGTTTTCTCATTCTAATGTTACGAAGATTGTGAATCAGGTAACTGAAGAGAAAAAAAATATGGGAAGATTTAAAAAAAAAAAAAAAAAAAATTCAAACACTGGCCCCCCAAAAATCATAACACGCAAGAACGTTCAGACTTTTCGCACATCAACAAGGCAGCAACAGAGTCCCAAGAAGAATAAAGTGAAGATCCAGTTTCTGACGAATGGCAGAAATCGCAAGGCGTAAATGCATAGTCATAGCGGTTAGCATTCTTTTACGATGACGGGTGGACTTATCTGTACTGTGAGACAGCAAATACTGTGTAGTTTAGGCTGGCCTTATGCCAGCACGCATGGCAGGAGCTAAAATCTTGGTCATTCCTATTGTCGGTTGAGGGAGAAGGCTGTGTTCTCATATCGTTTGTGCTGAAATAACTACGTGAAAGTAATTTTTTTTTTTTACTTTTTTTGAGTGCTTTACAATTTCGATAGAAATCACTTGTAAACTATGTTATTTTCTGTCATCTTTAAACTTGGGCTAAGTCCCGAAGTCATGGCCCATATTTATAAATAATATTTGTTTGACTATGTGTCATCTTTGTGTACACACACACACACACACACACACACATATATATATATATATATATATATATATATATATATATATATATATATATATACATATATATATATATATATATATATATATATACTGTATATATATTTTTTTTTTACCAAATCACTGGATATTTAATTACAAGTGTCATTAAATATCCAATTCGCTCTACCTCGGAAACAATACCAAAGGGGAATTATAATTGATAACTGATAGTCACGTGATGGGCTCGAATCATCGACGATAACTATATACATATATTATATATACACACACACAATATATATATATATATATATATATATATATATATATATATATATATATATATATATATATATATATATATATTGTATGGTATAAATAACTCACCTTCCTAGTCAGAAAATACTTTTAAACGTCGATGCGCAACGTCGGGTGAAGAATTTGACTTGAATCTCGACAGTGCTGCTAGAGGTTCAATCAGGAAGATATCTTCCCCTCTTGCTTTTATTCCGAATCCAATATTATAGGTAAGAAACGTACCCAAATGTATTGGAAAAACGGAGTTAAAAGTTTCCTGCTTCGGCAGTATTTGTTGACTCGTACATTCACACGCGCGCGCACACACACATACACATATGTGTGTGTGTGTGTGTGTATATATATATATGTGTGTGTGTGTGTGTGTGTCTGTGGGTGTGTATATACTTCTTTGTTTAACGTGCTTTTTCCCATTTTTCATATGGGGTAAGCACGACGCCTTCTTTTGAAGGGCTTTGATTTGGCGTTGGGGTAGGCCGTAGCCTCGATCTGTGTATATATGTATATATATGTGTGTATGTATATATATATATATATATATATATATATATATATATATATATATATATATATATATATATATATATATAAAGTGTTAACGAATCAGTAAACTGCGACAATGTCCAGGTGAAAGAAATTAAAAATGGAATAAGATTATTAGTAGGCAAGTCATTCGATCGCTTAGTCCCAATTATGTACCTAAATTGTTGCCAGCATATAGCTGCAATACGTTGGATGTAGAATATCTTTTCCTTTGGGAAGCAAACAACACCTGGTAGCTTTGTAAATCAGTATTCCAGGGGGAATTTTGTAAGCGTAAAGTTACAATGTTACTTCTTTAATGTACTCAGCGATAATTATCGCCTTTACGACTTCCCGTCGTTAGTGCTTATTACAGCTGTTAGTTTCCTATGCAACTTTCAGCAGGAAGAAGATTTGCTTGCTTGCAGGCCTGCTTGTTAGTTACGCGATTTGGTTTTATGAAATTTAGGCTGCCAAGCCAATCAGCGGGGCTACTTCCGGCCAGTTAGCGCTTGCGGCAGTGGAAAGAGATAGTTAGAGTGGTTGGACAACGAGATAAAGAAAGAGGTTCAGTAAATAAATAGATGTAGTACATGAGGCTAAAGGTGGAACTGGGAGAAAACCCCACAATTGCACTAAGAAGTAATAGTCAGAGAAGTTGGACAGGAAGATTGTAAAAAGATAGCGGAAATGGAGGTAGGGTACAAGACTAAAAAGTGGGTACAGCTAGGGGAGAGGACGCTACAAACACCCTTTAGTAGTGCCTACAGTGCACCACGCGAGGTGCACTGACGGCGCTAGGCCCCTACAGGAGTTAGCCAAGTTTACCAAATTCCTTTTGGGTACGCATAAAATATTCAATTACAGGAACCGGAGTGAAACCACGAGAACATGCTTCTATTTTCTAGGTTTGACGTCCTTTGGCAATTAATGCGCATTGCTAAGCAACTCGCTCAATCTCGTTTGTGAACTAGAACGAGAGAGAGAGAGAGAGAGAGAGAGAGAATGTCAACATAACGACGGGCTATAAGTTGGTATCTAGTTACAGTTACTTCCTCTGCATTTACTAACTCTAGAATTTGCTGAAGTAGTGTTAAACACATTTCCATACCCTGAAGATGGAAGGCGCTAAATATCACCAAATTTCTGCAACTCCAAAACCGAATGTCGAAAACATGAAGGTGCTGATGTTCATTGCAACCCTTATATATATATATATATATATATATATATATATATATATATATATATATATATATATATATATATATATATATATTATGTATATATATGTGTGTGTATTATATACATATAAATATTATATATATATATATACATATATATATGTATATGTATATTTGGATATGTGTGTGTGTGCGTATTTATGTATGTATGTATGTATATATAGAAATCCAGAGCTGCCTTTCGGAAGCACTGCCCGA
>JANJGK010000038.1:26004297-26054297 GCA_039081455.1 Macrobrachium rosenbergii
GATTTAAGTAGAGGGCCTCTACTTTTTGCCAACATAAATTTTCCTTGAATATTTGTGGACCACACACGACTCCG
The DNA here is from genome assembly GCA_039081455.1 of Macrobrachium rosenbergii. Classification (NCBI taxonomy): domain Eukaryota; kingdom Metazoa; phylum Arthropoda; class Malacostraca; order Decapoda; family Palaemonidae; genus Macrobrachium; species Macrobrachium rosenbergii. The sequence continues at coordinate 26,004,372 of JANJGK010000038.1, forward strand.
CCCACAGGGCCAAAATTTTAAGTGAAAGATTTGAGAGGCCCTTAATCATTTTATACACTTACTGACTTGTCTCGTCAAAATATTTTTATCATATTGTAAGCTAGCAGTATTGCCCGAAAATAAACGCTAACAATATTCTTCTTCCTTGGGGATTCGAACCGTCGACCCCTGGAATAGGAGGTCGACGCTTAGACCACACAGCTTCAGATGCAAATCCTATCAAGAACAAGTTTGATCTTGGTCCTGGAAATAAAGTCTTCGCTTGAACAACGTGTAAGGATTTTGGGAATGTTCCTGGTTACCCCGACTGGCTGTTATTTTTTTTTTATTTACTTTTTTTTCCTTTTTTGTCTCGATTTTTTTTTTTTTTTTTTTCGTCTCGAAAAATGTCGGAGTCAGGTTTTTATGCTTCTGACTTCACATGTGACTGGCCGAGAATTCAAGGTTGGCTAGTTTGTGCGGCGTTTATAAAACTGTTGGCAGCATTCGTTATCATTAAGCGGGTCAGTTCTCTCCTCTCTCTCTCTCTCTCTCTCTCTCTCTCTCTCTCTCTCCTCTCTCTCTCTCTCTCTCTCTCTCTCTTGTATTCTTATTTGTTGCGCAGCGGCGAAACGTTTTCACGATTCCTTTCATTTATATCAACTGTAAACTTCAACTTTCATTTTTCACGACGTTGCTGGAAAAGAAGAAACAAATTCTCGCTGAATTTCTGTCTATTTTCAATTGATTTAGAAAAAAAATGAAACACATACATTATCATAGATTATATGACCAATCAGATCTCGTCAATTTTTAATCATTCCAGCAACTCCCGGAGGCTTAGGAACAACGTCCTTTAAAACTTATCGGATTGTACTGGATTGCATTTTTGGTACCGCTAACTCTCTTCTGCATGCATGCACTGCATCTTCGCTCCTGCTCTCTCTCTCTCTCTCTCTCTCTCTCTCTCTCTCTCTCTCTCTCTCTCTCTCTCTCTCTCTCTCTCACGGGTTGTTTTCGGTCCAGCCTAGCGGTCATGGGGGTCCTTCCATATTTTGGAAGGCTTATCCAGGGTGGTCTCATCAATACTAATTGCTCGACAAGTTCTTCGTATAAATATTCAAGACAATGCATAAAGATATGGTCTGTTTATAAGTATTCATAATTTTTTTCTTTGGCAATGCAATTCGATAGTTGCACGTTACTCTTATCATTTTTCTAAATGCTCCAGTTTAGTTACCTGGCCCTAATTTTGGATAAAAATATCTTCTTCTTTTTTTGGCGTCCTTTTTTCGAGATCACTAGCAAGAAACTATCCTTACGTTACTAACAAATATTCCACAGTTACTTTTTATCACCATTTTAGATAAAATTCACTTAAAAAGATAAGAAAGCTGATGAACAACAATTAGGCCCAAAAATCATAAGAATCATTTATAAGAAAGAATTAATAACCAAATTAGCAAGAGAATAACGTATTTCGGTAACTCTCTTCCTCTAACAAGAGATGATGATGATGGTGATGATGATGAGTCAAAGCATTATATTGATTAAACAATTTCTGTCCATTCTCGAACACAAGGGAGGTTGCCACATGAAGATTAAGATGCCCTATATATTAGGATACTGGGAAATGCCTTTAATAAAACCTGAAATGCGTATGTAAATGATTCAAAATGGCTCTCAGCGCTATTTGATCGAGGATATCTAAATTCTCTCTCTCTCTCTCTCTCTCTCTCTCTCTCTCTCTCTCTCTCTCTCTCTCTCTCTCTCTCTCTCCGTCAGTACTTAAAACTATATTTATTTGAGCCCAAAATATACGTCTGATATTTCCTCCGAAAGCTATACTTTACAGTTCTACATAACGGTGAGAAATAAACAGAACGAGATAACATGGAAGAAAAGAATGACATTAAATATAATAAAAAAAGTAATTCAAGGCATATTTCTCATTCTGATACCGACGCTGAAATCTGCTCGTCATTGCCGTCAAAATGTGATGAGTCATGGAGCAATGACATAACCAGTCCACCTGTGTGCCTTAAAGCCGGTAAATTTTTATTGATCCGTTAAGGACTTTTTGTGTCCACAAGGGCTATCGTTAAGTAGCCTGTGTGGTCTTGCCCCTTTGAATGAAAATTCATTGCAAAATTTGATTCATATAACGAATATTCAAGATATGCAACAGTTATAATTACAATTTTGTGACCTTACCATTGAGATTCTTTCAGCATATGAAGCGGATTTCCATTAGTAGATGAAATCAGTCAGTTAGAATGTATACTCAAGTGTGTATAAATACAAGGGCGGGTAAGTGTAAGTAAATGTATGTATATACATTATATATAAATATACACACATATATATATATATATATATATATATATATATATATATATATATATATATATACTGTATATATATATATATACATATATATATATATATATATATATATACATATATATATATATATATATATATATATATATATAATATATATATATATATATATATATATATATATATATATATATGCACGGCATGCACACATACGCAAGCGCATTGAAACAGGAACGGAAAGGTAAATTCGAAGCTAAATTTAGCTGGAAGAGGAATCGTGTGATGACGATGATTTTCCAAAGTGCGGTTTTAAAAGCATGGAGTCAAATTACTCCCTTTCGCACTGAGGAAAATTTAGGAGAGGTTTTGAAGAGTGATTATTTGTGGGTGCAGAACTACTGTAAAAAGCATGACATGACTGTATTGTCTAATTGAATAAATGCACTAGGTGACAAAATCATATCTGTAAGGATGAGATAGGTGACAGACGAAGTTTTATGAGCCTGTCCTCTAATTGTTGAAAACTGTGGGCATTACTAAGGGTTCTTTGAAGGGTGCCTTCGGCCCCCAGCTGCAACCCCTTTCAATTCTTTTACTGCGCCTCCATTCTTTATCTTTCTTCCATCATGCTATCCACCCTCTCCTAACAATTATTTCATTGTGCAACTGCGAGGTTTTTCTTCTATTACACCTTTCAGACCTACATCAGCTCAAGTTCCTTTCCAGCGCTGAATGACTTCATAGGTCCCAGTGCTTGGCCTTTGGCCTAAACTCTATATTCCATTCCATTTACGCGATGGTAAAGGGCGGGGCCAATGTCAGAGTAAAATTATTGCCAGGAGGATTGATGAGAACCAATACAAGTGGCGAAAGAGAATATAGGCGTGTAAATGACCAATCGGCAGTTTTAAGGTTATTGAACATTTATGCAAATGACCATCAGGCTATCTTTATCTAAAGCAACTTACGATGTCCCAAGGGTTCCCTGGGCAATGATGAGTTAAGCAGTATTCTGTATGGGTCGCCAGTCAATATCTGAATTACCATTTTGACACAGGCAAAATAAATGATATCTACTAGTGATCTGAATTGATTTATGAAATAATGCTGTCAAGCTAAGCACTTGGGCTCTGTGGGCCATTCATCCCTGTTTGGGCGACAGTGCCCCAGTGCTTGGCTACATTTCATATTAATAGTGAATTTTGCACACAAAATAATTTGTATGTTTTTGAAGCTACAACCATGAAATCTCCCATGATGGTAGACTATAGGCTAAATTTTATTGATTGTTGTTGAAAGAATAATTTTCTTTGGTAGACTATAGGCTAAATTTTATTGATTGTTGTTGAAAGAATAATTTTTCTATATTTTCTATAAAAATTATGGTCAACTTTGGGTAACATGTTGTCAATACTTTAGTTTCTGGCCAACTGCAACATTTTATAATTGTAACATTTCCACTTTTTGTAAATATGAAATAACTCGTCAAAATTAAATATTAATGAAACTAAGGTTACCTTGAAAATTTGTTAGAACAATGATATGATAATTAAGGTAAATGGAAAACAATAATGAGCAACAATTATGAAAGGCGCCATATAAACCATTTTATTAAAACCACAAGCATTGAAAAGTCCCTCTTGACAGCTCATGGTCGCAACGAAAGTCAAAAGATACAAAATCCAAAACTTGAACAACAGCCAGGCTATATAATCACCATAGCAAAGAACACTAAGGTAGCTCTCGCGTTGAACAAAGTCGTTTCTAAATGTATTCACACACAGCTTATGTTAACGCATCATTAAGCCTCCACCACAGGGAATGAGAGACTATCCACTCATCTGCATATGAAAACTTTTGTATGGTAGTTGTTCCGAATGATGAGGTTCATTAGTTAGATTTGATCAGTGTTGTTTATTCCTGCTTCGGCGGTCAATAAGTTCCTATAACTTGTCGTCTACAATTAATGTTGAATATTCTTTTATATTCTCATTATCATATTTCTCTGTTGTTTTATGTGATTAACTGTTAATTTGAACAATTTCCTATTATATCTTTCATTATTTTACGAAGTTTTACTACGTGACATTGATTTTATGTCTTTATAAGTCTATGTCTTTATGAGACAAAATCTGATATTTTAAATCTATCAGAACTTATGTGGTCAGCTCGAGGTGTTTGACAGTCACCTGGTCCCAGGCGGAAATACTCAGCCTAAGCCTAAACCAAAGAAGCTCACTATCGGCTCGATAAAAAGGAACAGTGAGACAGTGTAAGACGAACATCTGGTAAGAGTCATGACCAGAATACATTATTCTTGTATATATCTGTCGCTTACGGAACAAATTCCAGAAATAAAGAAGCTTGTTTTAGATTTTCTCTTGTATTTGTTTAAGGCTTAGTCACTTCCTCCTCCTTGCCCGGTACAAGTGAGAGAGTTCTGTTGATGAATGTCCGGGTCTCCGGGAATGGTTTTGCAGACGCGTAGAGAATACCGAGGCTGTTTGGTGATTTTTTTGTTTTGTTTTGTTGGGTGTTATATTTTTTATCTTTTGTTGGATGTTATATTTTTTTTCCTTTTGTTGGATGTTATATTTTTCTTTTGTTGGATGCTATAGTTGTTACTTTTGTTGGATGCTATAGTTTTTTCTTTTGTTGGATGTTATCCTTTTTATTGTTCATCCATCTATGTTCGCATACACATTGCTGATGCTATGAAAGTACTGTGTATGTGTATATGTATGTAATTTGTGGAAGAGGCAATATGATATTCTATTTGTTTTTCGTTTGCTTTCTCGACAATACATCCTGCAAAGTGCCGATTTGTTGTCTTGGTCATATCCTTATAAAAAAAAAAAACAATTAGTGTGTTGAGTTATCTTATGAAGATTACTTTATTTATAAGTTATTGCTGTTCAATCAGCATGTGCGAGTAATAACTCTAACAATAAAAGAGGGTCTGAGTCAGACTTCCGCTTATGCAGATTAATACCAATTGCAAACAAGTAAAAAATGCGCCGAAGTTTTTTCGGCGCAATCGAGTTTCCTGTACAGCCGGTACAGCGTATAATCAAGGCCATCGAAATGAGATCTGTCTTTCGGTGGTCTGGGTATAATGCTGTATGAGCCGCGGCCAATGAAACTTTAACCACGGCCCGGTGGTGGCCTATCCTATATCGTTTCCAGAAGCACGACTATGACTAAATTTAACCTTAAATAGCATCAAAACTACTGAGGCTATAGGGCTGCAATTTGGTATGTTTGATGATTGGAGGGTGGATGATATAACATACCAATATGCAGCCGTCTAGCCTCAGTAGTTTTTAAGATCTGAGGGCGGACAGAAAAAGTGCGGACTGAAAAAAGTGCGGACAGAAAAAAGTGCGGGCGTGATGAAGTGCTGACGGACAGACAAAGCCGGGCAATAGTTTTCTTTTACAGAAAACTAAAAAGCGGCCAAAAGATTATTCCACAAACACACTACCTGAATGCATTAATATTGAAAGTCAACTGAGGTTTCCCGGTTCAGAAAACCTAGAACTTAGAATTCCTCTCTTGCAAGCGACGAGTGCGGCCTGAATATAAATCAGGCGAGGAAGGGAGAGCTGGAAACCCCGCCGTTCTTTCCCCCCTGGTTTAATCGTTTTAAGGCGGGATGTGCGTTTGCATTAAGATCGAGGATTGGCTACACTTGCCTCCTGACTCGATTTCTCTGTTTTTGTTTCTTTATATATCTGATGAAGTCAGTTTACATCGTCTTTTGTTGATTTTTTTTTATAATGCGGCAAGTTTCCTTGGTACTTCACTCGATATGAAGCGTAGAGTAATTTGAAGCGTCCATTAGCTGAAGCGTGGAAGGAAGCACCGGACACATGAGAAACATTACTTCATGAAGAGGCATTGACTCAACTGATGGCGGGTTCAAGCCTCGATTTTGAGAGAGAGAGAGAGAGAGAGAGAGAGAGAGAGAGAGAGAGAGAGAGAGAGAGAGAGAATCTGTCTTCCATGGTTTTCTTTCTCTCTTTATCTTGGCCTGTTTTCCCTGTTTTATCTCTCTTTCTGCAGCATCCGGATGTAACCAGGATCTAATCATGATCTCCCGCCTTAATCACGGGAAGTCCGTGGGTGTGACATGACGTCACTAGGCTGGAACTTCATCTCCTCTTGATAAGGTTATTTAGTCATTAGGGGAATTAATACGAGAGAGTCTCTTGAACGCCAAATGTTTAATTGTTGAAGGCGATTTTGTTTTTCTGTGATTATGCTGAGGTTTCATCTATGAAAAATCTTTTTTAGGTTATGGAAGTATTGTCATTAGCAAATTACACGACAGTGATTACGCGAAATCTATTATAAAAAAGGCTTATATTTGATTATCTATGATAGCTTGCAGTTCGCACAGGTGCAACTGCTGAAATATTCCGAGGAACTCTCAATATAATTTTTTCGTATGAGACTTATTTTTAGCGTCGGTGACATGTTTATAATAGTCAAATTTGATGGCGGTGATGACCATCTTGACATTACTACTTTTCCTACACAGAGGGCAGATTTCATATTCACACTTCTGTTTTTAAAGTTCGTTTGGAAACCGAAGATTTATATATTCAGCAGATGAGCCCTATTCATATGGAATAGGCCTACAGGGGGCCATTGCCCTGAAATTCAAGCTCCCAAAGCACGTAAGTTGGTATCGAAGGTACACACGTCTGTAACTTATAGCATCCATGTCACAGACAGGTTGAAAACAAGCCAACGACTGTAAGTGGAGAGCGAATCTTGGCCTTTGCTAAATAATCGTTTAGGAGTACTGGTAAGACTACCTGTAAGTCGCTGACTTGTATTCAACCAGTTTGTGATGTATGTGTGATAAGTTACCGACATTTGTATATATGATTTGTTGGCCTGGAGTATCGACGCCCCCTAACAAGTGCCAAGGGTTGGGGGGCGAACGCCCCTGCCAAGTCAGGCATCGCTTAAAGTTTTCCTTTATTATTCCAGTTTACGTTTCAGAGACCTCATCTTAGTATAACTATATCAAACTATTGGCAAATATAGTTTACATTGGAAGTTGTGTGCTTGGACTGTTACGAAAATTAGACTTCATTTAAAATGACGTTTTAAACATCTGTGGAAGATGAATGGTTAGAGCGCCAATAAAATGTTTATTACCATAATTCATACTCTAGCAATTACCAGCTGTTCTACTCAAGTGGAAAACTCCGAATAACTGGTGCCGATAAGATACACTAGGAAAAGAATTGTTTCACAAAACAATAACAACCTCAGTGTAACTTACTTTGTTGTACTGTTTATTTTTTTATGAGTACCATTCTCTGATACAAAGTTTTTTGGCCGCATTGCCTTTCCTGGCAAACTTGGCATAGAAGCCTACATTAATATCACCACCAAAGACTTGATTAACTCTCTTGAAAAAAAGTTTTATCATATTTACCACTGAATTATACTATGTCTGCCATTTTTTCCTTTTACGTCTCCGTGTAGAACTCGCCGCCAGTTGCCACCTAAAATTTAGCAGCTGAGTTGCTGTAATAGGTTAAATTAGTTTTCCTGAAAATGTTTGTAATTTTGTTGCCGAAACGTACAGTACAATGAGTTGCTTTACAAGGTGCTAATGCATTTGATGCAATCAGGGATAACATTTTCTTCTATTTCCTTAGTTAACTTCCTCAAAACTTCTTTGAAATAGAATTGCGATCCACAGCTCAGTCGTTCAACTTGATTTATTTTGTTTCTTATAATCTCTTGCTGTCTGTCTGTCCTGTTTCTCTCTCTCTCTCTCTCTCTCTCTCTCTCTCTCTCTCTCTCTCTCTCTCTCTCTCTTTCTCTCTCTCTCTCTCTCTCTCTCTCCCCTCTAAGGAACCAACAATAATAAATCAAGAATCCGAACAGAGAAATTACGAAAATTGTTAGTCGTAAATATTACCCCATAGGATTTGACAAAAAAAGATAAGGGGGAAAAAAACGAGTTTCACTGTGGTTCACAATCCAATCTTGCGTAACGCGTTCATTTCAGCGTAGAAAACTAGAGAAAACTCGTACGAGGGAGATGATTTATATGCGCGAGTGCCATCTCTTCGAGTCTTAACGGTACGTTGAACTTTTTTAACTGGATTAACCAGAGAGTTGTTATGGGGGATTCCTGAGAGAGATCTTCCTGATAATACTGAAATTGTACCTCACCATATCTAGCTAAAAAATGAAGTAAAAAGGTGTTGTAAGGTTAGAAATATGTTGGATTTTAGGTAAGATTATGTAAAATAAGCAAATAAATGTCCTTTATGAACGATGACTAAGTAAAAGAGTGTTATAAGACTAGCAATATAGCGGATTTTAGGTCGGGTTATGTAAGATATGAAAATATATGTATTTTTGGTGAGATGTATGATAATTCTGACGTTTAGTAATTGTCAGTGGAAGGAATTTGGGTTTATCTGTTTAGCCCTCAACCATGAAACCGGACGCGGGGTCTAGTGCAGTGTAAGTGAGTATTTCCAAAACATTTTTCTTTAATTTTTAGTGTCCCTCTAATCGCTGCGCCAAAAATGGGATATATGGAAAATTTGCATATATGAATAATACTTTTTTTTATATTTCAGCAAAAAATGTCTTAATCTTGGGTTTCATAGTATGAAATTTGAAATTTGACGATCTTTTGGTCTAAGCTACCAAATACTGCAATGAGTGCGTTGGTATCATAGGTATTATTTATCTTGTAAGGAATTCCTCTCCTTTTCAAGGACTTGTAATCAAATAAACACCTTTATCTTTTAAAAATCCTCTACTCTGGTGTAGGCGTTTTCCTATAACGTGAAATGTAAGTCGTTTCAGAATAACTGAACGCAAAAGATAGGCTCATGTCTCCCCTTATTTCGTTTCAATTCAGATTCCATTACAGATAACACTCAACAGCCATTCTTCTCCCTTTTGAATTTTTGGATTCTTATTGTCGCAAGGTAGAATGAGTTTCTCTTCAGTTCGATGCGTCAAGCGGAAAAGGTTTTGCCAACTTTGTGATAGGCATGAGATATTGCATACATCAACAGAAAAGGATGTGCTCTTTTTTTTGCCAACATTGCCGTCTATTGTGAAGTGTGGGTGTTACTGAAATGTGAATAAGCATGAATCTCTTTCATTTGTAAGAGGCTGATGACATTAAAGATCACAGTTAAACAATAGTGCGTCTTTTTTTTTTTTTTTTTTTTTTTTTTTGTATTTCAACCGTATGTTAGCGCTATTCGGACATTTTTTCTTTGCGTATCGCAACTGACTGATAAAACTAACAATACTGCCAGTTTCATTTCAATGTAATTGAAATCATGAAAAAAGAATTTTAAACATTATTTCACCTATGACATCATATTATTTAGTACTCCTTTAACTCAGGACTCATCCGTATAATAGTATTCAAGAAGTCTATGAAATATGCTTAGACCTATTTGATTTCTATGCTTATTTTCAAAGAATTTCTTTCCGTATTCCAACAAAAAAAAAAAGGTCTTTTTCAGTTAGATTTACGTAGCATGACAACTGCAATTTGACGATCTTTAGGCCTAAGCTACCAAAGACTAAAGTTTACACTGTTGTTGCAAGCATTGTTTATCCTTTCAGGAATTCCCCCCCCCCCTCTTCAGACTTCTTTTCAAGCAAACGCTTTTATCTTTTAAAGAATCATTTCCCAAGTTTAGGCGTTTTCCTATATACGAAATGTGAGGTGAGTCAGAATAAATGAATGCGAATGATAGACTCGTGTCTTCCCCTGTGTCGGTTTAATTCAGATTCCATTAAAGGAAAAGAGGCGACAGCCATTATTCTCCTTCTTGATATTTTCAGATCTTATTGTCACAGCGTAGAATGAATTTCTCTTCAGTTCGATGCGTCAGGCGGAAAAGGTTTTGCCAACTGTGCGGGGTATAAGATGTCGCATATGTCAATAGAAAAACGATGTACTCGTTTTTGCCAACGTTCTCGTCTCTCGTGAAGGGGGTGTTCACTGACCGTGATTCTTTCTCATTTGTATGAAGATCATGGTTAAGCAATAGTCGTCTTTTTTTTTTTATTTCAGTTTCATCATTTGGAACATTTTTCCATTTCATGTTGATGAAAATCGTGAATAAAGAACTTTTAGGCTTTGTTAATTCTACAACGTTTTCATTAATTAGTCCTCATTTAACTCAAGTCTCACCAAAATAATATGATTCCAGAAGAATCATAAGAAATGTGAGCAGATTTATTTTACTTCTTTGCTAAATGCGAAAATAACAGATTCTGCTTTGCAGTATAAGGTTTATTCTAATAGGTCTTCAACATAAACACTTCTGCTATAGATTTGATGATATGGTTTTAACCTTTCCAGAGCTTTCAGTTCCTTTTTAGTTTTCTGTCGGCCCTCAGACCTTAAAAACTACTGAGGCTAGAGGGCTGCAAATTGTTATGTTGATCATCCACCCTCCAATCATCAAACATACCAAACTGCAGCCCTCTAGCCTCAGTAGTTTTTATTTTATTTAAGGTTAAAATTAGCCATGACCGTGCTTCTGGCAACGATATATGGTAGGCCACCACCGGGCCGTGGTTAAAGATTCATGGGCCGCGGCCCATACAGAATTATACCAAGACCACCGAAAGACAGTTCTGTTTTCGGTGGCCTTGATTATACGCTGTAGCCGCTGTGCAGAAAACTCGATTTCGCCGAAGAAACTTCGGCGCATATTTTACTTGTTTTTTCTCTTAATCAGACGTGAAATCTCACACTGAACATATCCGCAAAAACAGATTTATGTGCACATTAAAACAGTTGGCTAGACATGGAAGTATTTATTTACGACTGCACTGACGTGTGCGCTGAGATTTCGTGCTCTTAATTCTTTGTGAATTTTGTAAAATGAACCTTGAGAGAAAGCAGCAGAACTGGGTTTTTATGTGTATAATTCATTTGCTTCGCTGATTTTACCTAAGTTCACTTATTTCATAAATGATGGAACGATAAATTTTCCTTTAATTTGGTCTTTTTCCTTTTCTTTTTTTACCAGTTTGGGCCCCACCGAGACGATTCACCTCTGACTTTCATGAAATGGCCCGATATTTATTATCACGAATGGGGCGGGGGCCGGTTTTTAATAAAAATTCTGTATTTGCAAAGAATCTAATTTTTTTTTTGTTTAGATTAAGAACTCAACATTTGACCTTTGAATTTAGTGACAAACTTTTGTATTCCTTCCAGTGACAAATGAAACAATTCAGGAAAATTTGTATAATTAGCAAAATGTTTCTTTGCTAAAATAAAACAATTAATTGAGAGTGTCCGGGATGTACCGCATAAAGGAAGCCTTGCGTGGCACGCTGTCGAGGATCATAAAAGTTCTCTGCAGCGTCCCTTCTTAGACTCCAGTTGCATTGCTTTCTGCTTTTACTTTTTATCCGTTCCCTTTCATGACTTTTCCTATTTAAGAATCTAGCTTCTTAAATTCGTCTGCTCCGATTTTCGCTTGTTTTTTCAAAACAAATCCTTCGAGCGAACCCCTTGAAAGTCTAGAAATATGATTGACTGATCTCCCTTAATTAACACAAATTATATGCTCATATATATAAATATATTTGATAATACAGTATATATGTAGTATATATATGTGTATATATATATATATATATATATATATATATATATATATATATATATATATATAAGAATATATTTCTGACTCACGTCGGAATCGAACCTAGGTCTTTCAATTGCACGGCAAGGGCTCTGCCAACTGAACCAAATAAAAATTTGCGTGGTTCTGTTGGCACTGTCCTTGCCTTTCAGTTGAAAGACCTGGGTTCGATCCCGATGTGAGTCAGAAATTTATTTATATTCCACACGTGATTATGTGTTGATGAATTCATATATATATATATATATATATATATATATATATATATATATATATATATATATATATATATATATATATGTGTGTGTGTGTGTGTGTGTGTGTGTGTGCGCGCGCGTGTGTGTGTAGAGCTTTCCAGAGCGCCAGAAAGTACTGTGATAAACTAAAGTGATGGTTATTGCTGATCTGTCAAAGTATAAAATCTGGGTCAGTGTCCTCATGATTCTCAGACTAATTCTCTTTAAATAAAGTATATGTAAAATTAAACTTAGTAATAACTTCTGACCCTTGGCCTAATGTTAGGTACACGGTTGATCGAAAACACGCTGGCTAGGTAAATAAAATCAACAATACAAATATAAGAACAAACTAATAAAAAAAAAAAACAGGAGTGAAGTAAGGCGTAACAGGCAGTGAGAGAACTGGTGTGTACCACTGGACTCTTCCCAACCAACGGTGACGAACCCTATCACAAGGATTTAGGAAGATTCTCTACATATTGAGTCTATTCTTTGTCCCTAGGGGAGTATTGTCGTCAGTGCACCTCATGCGGTGCACTGTAGGCATTATTTAAGGTTCTTTGCAGCGTCCTGTCGGCCCCTGGCTGCAACCCCTTTCATTACTTTTACTGCACCTCCGTTCAGGTTCTCTCTCTTCCATCTTACTGTCCAGCCTTTCCTAACAATTGATTCATAGTGCCACTACGAGGTTTTCCCCGTTACACCTTTCAAACCTTTTTACTATCAATTTCCGTTTAAGCGCTTTATGACCTCATAGTCCCAGCGCTTGGCCTTTGGTCTAAATTCTATATTCTGTTCTTCTATTCTTTTTGAGACGTGTTAGTATGATTAACAAACAAACTATAATGACATCATTTTAACTTGAGTGTTTTGCATCTAATGTATTCATATAATTCCATACGATTCTCCCTTTTATCTGTCTAAATTGCTGCAGAACCCTTCGTGCAGAAAGGACTGTATTTCTGACATAAGTAACTGGTTTGCTCTCACGGACAATAAGCAAGGCCAGTCTCAGACAAATTTAAAGTAGTAAGTGTAAACTTAGTACCATAATGAACCTACTAATAATATCTTATCATTTCACTAGCAAAACTTCTGTGAGTGATAGTTAAGAAGTCAGTAAAGATTTGCGAGGCTGGTGCTTAACTTTCTGGATCATGGTATAAGTTTTCAGCTAAGCGTCAGTCAAAAGTTGAAATATTTACTGGATAAAAGATCTTCCCAGTGAGAGCTAGATAATAAACTTAAAAATTTGAATACATATCAGTTCTTTGATACTGATTAGTTCATGCGTTGTGATACCATGATACCATGACCAGCATAAGAGAGAGAGAGAGAGAGAGAGAGAGAGAGAGTTAATATCCGTAGGATGTGCGTGGAAGGTCGTATTTTTTTGTCGCTCGTTCTCTCGTAAAAGTGCTTGGCAAACGCTCGAATTAGTCTCACCCTGATGACTCCCGATTTCGAAAGCAGAATTTTCGCAAAAACTTACGGTCGGCGATTACGTGAGTTGCATGCATATAAAAACCTGTGGGATTCTCACTGCGTCGCAGTAACTAATTTCTGATTAAGAATGCGAGCTAAGTACAGTTTTTTTTCTTTCTTTTTTTTGTCCCTCGACCTGGATAAGAAACCTCCAAAAGCATTTCACGTAACTTCTTCTTCTTCTTCTTCTTCTTCTTCTTCTTCTTCTTCTTCTTCTTCTTCTTCTTCTTCTTAGCCATTAGCCAGTTAATAAGGCTGAACCATGCTGACTTTACGTACATCCCTTTTTATACCGAATTTTATCCGATTTCAGTTTAGGTTTTTTATTTCTAAGGACCCAGATGAATCTTCTAAAATTCATCCCCCCGATTTTGCTCACGGTACAGATATCTCTCGATCCCTCGGGCCTTGTTCCGAGCGGAAGTAGAAATAACCGGTTTTTATATTAAGTCTTTTTTTTTATTTTTCAAATCAGTTGTCGCAGAACTTACGTCTGATTTCATTCTGTTTCAAGTGTCCCCACGAATAGAGCAGCCATAAAAGAGAAATTACGCTTTCACGTTGCATTGCATTACCATTCGTTCATCATGCTAATTTTTATGCTGCTCCTATTTTTTTTTTTTTTTTAAGTTTATGAGGTCATACAATATTTCTATTTTAGTCAGGTAAGGTATCTCTCTTTTCACTGATGAAAATAGTGCCTTCACTTTGTGTCTGAAGCGCACGAAGTGGAAATATATTCCTTAAGTCTGATTTATCCTCATTTAGGTATTTGAAGACACAGGAATGATATATGTCTGCGCAATTCTCTGTTATAAGTAAGAGGAAAATGAAAAATGATTTGGAGATGTAAGAGGAAAGCTGTGAGATAAGAAAAGCGCTCGTCAAAGAAGTGAAAAATGGTCAGCGTATAGAAAGCGCAGAAAAATATAGAAGAGTATAAAAGTGACTATAAGAAAAAAAAAAAGTTCAAAGTAAAGATGGGGAGAGGTAAGGTTAAGAGGATAACTGAAAACCATGAATAGGAAAAAGACGGTAAACTGAGAAAAGAACCGTGAAATCACCTCAAGCATTCGCCATGTCATGACCGCTATAACTCGTGTTAAATCGTATCCCGTCGCCTTTTTCCACAGATATGTGAGTCCAGACATTTCCTTCGATATTTCCGTGCATTTGCCTTTTTTTTTTTCTGCCACTTGCTTCTCTTCTGCCTTTCTTAACGGTACTTTGTGGTTATGATTTTTCCAAGGAGGGGTGTATGGGTGGTATCGAGTACAATCTGGTCCAAGATCTTTTCTCAAGCAAAATTCGTCAAATATACATTTCTCCGGCAAATATTAAGGTTACTCTCGTACGCCGCCCAGTAAGATTATTAAACCAGATCCCGGAAGAGGAGGATATACCATATATAAAAAACTATTATAAAGAGGAGGCTCGCTAAGTAGAAATTTTGTCTACCGGTATTTGCTAAGAGAAATATTTTATTCATATAATAACGATAATTAGTATAATGAAAGTCCTTAAATCATTGAAGTGAATGAAAGAAAAACTAGAAACTGATATTAAATGTGTTTGTGTGTGTGTGTGTGTGTGTGAGAGAGAGAGAGAGAGAGAGAGAGAGAGAGAGAGAGAGAGAGAGAGAGAGAGAGAGAGAGAAGTAAGGTCATGTTTTTGTTATTGCCCCTCTGCTAAAATTGCTTGACGAGAGATCTGATTAGTCTCACCTCGTTGCGTTCAGATAATTAAAGGAGATTTCTCATGCACAGACACGCAGAGATTCCGTGAGCCACAAGCAAAACCAGAGCCGTGGCATCTCCATTGTTCAAGCGAGGAACAGCATTGTTGCCAAAACCGGTTAATTGCTTTCATAGCATCTACTGGAACCCATCAGGAAGCGCAGAGGTGAATTTCACAACCATGCGGAACGTTATGTATACCCTCTTTTTGTCTCGTCAGCCGACTGTCAATTACATTCGATATTAAGTCGACTGCCTTGTCATTTTGAGAAGATTACGTGTAATTTACAGTCGAGGTGTATTATCAAATTACATTCCAGATTTTCGTCTCGAAAAATTCACGGTCAGACTTCTAAAATGTGACCGTAGGAATTTGCGGGAGTAATTCATCTCTCGTGAAGATTTGCTGGTGATGCCTTTGAAATCAAGACGACCGGTTCCTGATGCCCTTGCCCGCTGGTTTTTCTTCTCTTTTTCTTCTCTTTTCTTGCCTGCAAGCGTAAGTGGGTTTTAGATTGTTCTTCCGCTTCGTTTTGTTGTGGAGTTTCACCAGTATTAGTACAAAAATCTTCATCAGAGTTTCGTGTCTTTTACTTCCTTTCAGAGGTTGATGACCGTAGTTTTCATTTTCCTTTTTTTTCGGTTTTATCGGTGTTCCTAGGGTGATGTGCTCTGTTTCCTCCATCTCATACTGTACATAGCATAGCGCAGGTATTTTTGGCACACCTTTTGCTTGCTTGCTTGTCAAGACAAGACTGACATCACTCCAGTCATGCGGAATAATTCCCGCTCTTAATTCTGACACTTATGACAGGTAGTTTATTCCTCACCTGATAGTATGAAAAAAATTGAAAAAAAATCAGACTTTAGATTTCTCACGCATGCATGTCTATTTGCATAACACAAGCAATCATGGCAGTCAGGAAAATTAGTGCTTTTAACTAAGACCTTTCCGTCAAAAGAGTCTGATGTTATCAGTAAAGATGATTGCATATTTAGAGTAACAAGCTACTCAATCTTACTCCCTCTGGAAAGATACTGGTCTTAGTTCATTCTCTCTCTCTCTCTCTCTCTCTCTCTCTCTCTCTCTCTCTCTCTCTCTCTCTCTCTCTCTCTCTGTGTTACAGGGCTTTAGGGTTTGCGTAAAGTAATACCTGTTTATATGCAATACACATCTACTTTCTTTTACTCAGATATTCTTTATATCTTCCCTTCTTACTTTCCATTAAAAATCCTTGATGGAGGCCAGCGTGGATTATTGCTATTTCAGTAAATTTTGTATACTTTTGGGATCAACTTTTAATTAGTTACTTCTCTCATTTCCAAAATAGCCGTTGTTTCTTCGTGTGCATTTTGCAATTTAAAACTCTGTGCCAACAGTCTTAACGAGAAGCAATTTTATAGAAACATGATACAAAGCAGGATGCATATGAAATCAGGCTAACTAAATTTTGCTTTTTCACAAAGAAAAAAACACACAAATAACAGTGCGGGAAAGTGATGTTCACAAATGAAACTAACTTTAAAATGCTGTGAAAATCAAAGAGAATAAAAGCCAATTCAAAAATACAAGTCAATATGCAAGTAAAAATTTGAACAAATTAGAACAATTACAATCAGTGCAAAGGATTGAAAATGAACTCACACCAAAATTAGTGTAAAATTATGCCATAACAGCGCCGCACTGCATTCAGAATACTTATGAAAATTACTTAATTCAGTAAGAACAATGATTTACTAAAATATGTTCGAGGTGCCGTCCGAAAATATGTCCTATTATCACTTGTTAATCGGAAAAAAAAAAAAAATAGACATCCTTTAATAATGGTAAAAAGAATTGTCTAAGCTTTTAAACTGACGTTGTGAATCATCCTAATATTGTTAGGCTACGCAGAGGATACAAACTGGTCTCAGCTGATCGAACTGATCTCAACCGTCAAGGGATTAGTGCAATCGATCGTAAGAGACGAAGCAGGAAAATTCTCTTAGTCACAAACAAGAGAGTTCCTTTCTTGCTGTTCTCTTTAAGTTTTCTTCATAGGTCACTGAATCTGCTTTGTATCTTTGTATCGTGGAACAAGAAGTCTACCTTTATTTTTGCAGTTTCGGAACTAAGGAAATATAATATGAGGACGTGAAATTAAATTAATCTGGAAAAAGAATAATTATTGTATTTGTTGCAACTTTATTTGAGATATACGCACACAAACATATATACATATAGGCTACATACATATATATATATATATGTATATATATATGAATATACATAGATACATACATACATATATATATACACATATATATACATATACACATTATACATACACGTATATATATGCATATAATAAATTTATATATTATATATATATATATATATATATATATATATATATATATATATATATATATATATATATATATATAATGTGTGTGTGTGTGTTCGTTCTATCTGTGCTATGTCATCGCACGCTCGCACGCAATCAAATTTATGTCAGGCAGTCCCACAGCGTAATACCATGGGGTACACCGTTACCTCCTGTCAGTCCTTTGTCATTAACCTTCGAGGAATCGTTTCATTGACCTCGTTCCGGTCCACTGGAATTCCAGATCCACTGTGGAAAGAAATCAGGAATGGCTAAACGAAAAAGTGAGGGACTCTTTTTGGACTCTTTTCCGGTAAAATGATATCTATCATGCGATCCTTTGCAGTGACTTATTAGCGATTTTCTTTCAAAGGACGAGAAAGTGCTGGGTCAAGTCTCAGTTGGTGATTCTATTTGGTGTATAATGACGAGGAAAGCTGAAATAATGAGAAAGCTGGGTCGGATAGAACTTGGTAAAAAAAATAGAAATGATGGCACTGCCCATCAGCGGATACGATGTAATTCAGTGCCCGGGTAATTGTATGTTACACTGAGGCTCATTCTCTTTTTGGAGAAGCGAGAATCCCATTAAGGAACTTGCCAAGCACTGTGAAATGATAGTGATTTCCTTTTTTCGAAAGTGCTTGTGTTTGTGTGTGTATGTGTGTGTGCACGAGGAAGAGAGAGAGAGAGAGAGAGAGAGAGAGAGAGAGAGAGAGAGAGAGAGAGGGAGGGAAGGTGGGGAGGAACGGGAAGGGGTAGGTTAGTTAAATTTTCACATTTTTTTGTAAATTCCAATATTCACCACCAGATGCCCTTCGAATAGTACTGAATCACGTGCCGATCATTCCTGAATATTCAGATACGGTTTTATGGAAGACCTCCGCTCTCTTTTATCTTCCGCAGGTAGCATCAACAACCTGGATGATCAACTTCCTGCGACTGGCCCACTTCAACGAAAACAACCCAGCCATTCCGGATAACAAACCTGAGCAGCAGTACAGTGTAAGGACACTAACATTTTTTAAAAATTTATTGCACAGTTTTTTTGTAATATCATTTACGAATATATAAGTTTAAGTATCAACTGCCTTGAATTCAGTGGCCTTAGCTAAAATTTGCGACATATGATAGCGGTGGTAACTAAAACTTAACCTGTTGGATGAATTCTCATTATCATGACTTTACAATATAAACCCTTGGATTTAAAAGAGGGAAACAAGGTCTTGATTAGAACACTTAGATTTCTGTCGAACGACAATTAAAGTAACTTGAATCTCGCATTTGTACAGAAAATGGACGATTGAGACCAAAGAAGTTATGATAATCCCTAAAAACTTTATACTATGTAAGTATTATGAGTGATGATAAGGCATCTGTCCAAGAAGCGTTATAATGTAGACTGCACATTTCAACTTTTTGCATATCTCATATACAATAATCCATTTATAAGTTGAGTAGTTGGATTCATAAAAGTTATCAAGAGCAAAACATTTGCAACAAAAAAGAAACTTTCATAAAATGAAACTGCCACTTCCTACAGTACTGTTCAGACAGCTTTCATTATACACGACTGATTTTATTGAGGTTGCTGAAGGTGAAGTGAAGCCTCGTAATTATTTTCACGAAGGAAAATTCGGCAGAAAAATACCTGCGAAAAGAACTGGAGGATGAGCATGCGTCCTTTTTAATATCAAACTATAACCTCAGTTGCTGGGTAAGGCGACTGTAGGGAACTATGCGAGATTTTATAGCTGAATACTCGTCAAATCTTTACGTCAAGCGTATTCTGACTTCTATGTTAGCACGGTGTCGGAAACCTCATGTATTCCAACGCTAAAGTGCATTCACTAATCAAAGAAATCATTGCTCCGATAGAGTTCTTGAGAAGTTACATGAGTAACTTTTCAAGAACTCTGTCGTGGCTAACTCAGCATATTTATTTTTGATTGGCGAATGCAATCTTGCGTCGGAATAAATGTGATTGTCTTACATGAGTAAGAAAGACGCCTCCTCCGGGATATAATGACTTGAACACGCTTTCTGTTATTTAATCCGATTCGTGAGAATTCGTTATAATAGTAATTACTATCTGACCACCAAAATCTCATGTCAGAATTCCCCTTTCCAGCACGTCTTTGGAGCGCGCCATGATATCGCCTTCAACTATTACCCTGCTCCATCATCGGCCGCTGATAAAGCGAGAATCCTCAAGAAAAGCGTCAGGATGATTATAGTTAGGCATCCTTTCACTAGGTACGCTTTTATAAGTTTTAAGTTAACTTCGTAAAGGTTTAGATTAAGGGTTTAGATTAATATTACTTGGAAATATGTTGCTGTTTTTATAACTAATCCACGAAGGAAAGAGAAACAAGTCCTTTCGACTTCTTGTCCTTTACTTAGCGAAAGTTAAGGACAAGAAGTCGAAAGGCCTTGCAGTACTCTATTATTTCGCTTGCCTTCGTGGATTTTCTGTATTTGTATATTCATCACGTTCCATATTTTCGTGATTCAGTTATACACATACATGCATACATACATACATACATACATACATACATACATACATACATACATACATACATACATACATACATGAACAGACTCATTCGGGGAAAGTCAGTTGAGCTTTCTTTTGGTACACTTAACGAGAGGCCTTTTTAACCATTTCAAAACAACTCTTACACACACTAACACACACACACACACATGCACACATGCATATGCACGAACGCAAACAGCAACAACCCGTTACGTCAATGAACAAAAATGAAAACTTTAAGTCCCTCTCACAAAATACTGCTGGCCAATTTATTCCGTTTGATTGAGGTAATAGTCGGCCCTTTTCATGTCCCCAGGTTGCTCTCCGCCTACCGCGACAAGATGACGAAGATGCACCCAGGGCCAGCCAAATTCCAGTTCAGAAAAACGCAGCTGAAGATCATAGCCAACTACCGTCCGGCTGATTCACCGAACAAGTCTCCCCATCCAACTTTCCCTGAATTTGTGCAATACGTCATAGATGAGACAGCCAATCTGACGACTGCGAAGTCGTGGAGGCATAACGTGAGTTGATGTGTCGGGAAACCAGATTTCCTTGCCTTTTTTTTTTTTTTATAAAAAGGAAACCTGATTTACTTGTCTTTTTTTATAAAAAGGAAACCGGATTTACTTGCCTTTTTTTGTAACCAGATTTCCTTGCCTTTTTTAGAAAAAAGTAATCAGATTTCCTTGCCATTTTTTATGAAAGTAAACCAGATTTCCTTGCCTTATTTTATAAAAATAAACCAGATTTTCTTGCCTTTTTATAAAAGTTAACCAGATTTCCTTCTCTTCTGATAAAAGCAAACCAGATTTCCTTGCCTTTAAATAAAGAGAAATCAGATTTCATTGCTTTTTTATGAAAGGAAACCAGATTTCCTTCCCTTTTTTTATGAAAATAATCAGATTTCCTTACCTTTTTTATTCATAAAAAGGAAATCAGATTTCCTTGCCCTTTTTATAAAGGGAAACCAGATTTCCTTACCCTTTTTATAAAAGGAAACCAGATTTCCTTGCCTTCTCTGTAAGAAGTAACCAGATTTCCTTGCCCTTTTTATGAAAGCAAACCAGATTTAGTTGCCATTTTTATTTTAAAAAACCAGATATCCTTTTTTTTTTTTTATAAAGGTTAAGTAGATTTCCTTGCCTTTTTTTATAAAAGAAAACCAGATTTCCTTGCCCTTTTTATTAAAAGGAAACCAGAGTTCCTTCCCTTTTTATAAAAGAAAACCAGATTTCCTTACCTCTCTTATAAAAGCAAATTAGATTTCTTTGCTTACTTATAAAAGGAAACCAATTTTCCTTGCCTTTGTATAAGAGGGAACCAGATTTTCTAGCCTCATTATAAAAGGAAACCAGATTTCCTTGCCGGTTTTTATAAAAGCAGACCATATTTCCTTGCTTTTTTTTATAAAAGGAAACCAGATTTCCTCTTTTTTTTTATAAAAGCTAACCAGATTCCCTTGCCTATTTATAAAAGGAAACCAGATTTCCTTGCATTTTTTTTATAAAAGGAAACCTGATTTATTGCCTTTATTATAAAAGGAAACCAGATTTCCTTGCCTTTTTTTTAATGAAAGGAAACCAGATTTCCTTGCCTTTTTTATAAAAGCAAACCAGATTTCCTTGCCTTTTTTATAAAAGCAAACCAGATTTCCTTGCCTTTTTTGTAAAAGCAAACCAGATTTCCTTGCCTTTTTTGTAAAAGCAAACCAGATTTCTTTGCCTTTTTTTATAAAAGCAAACCAGATTTCCTTGCCTTTTTTGTAAAAGCAAACCAGATTTCCTTGCCTTTTTTATAAAAGCAAACCAGATTTCCTTGCCTTTTTTTATAAAAGCAAACCAGATTTCCTTGCCTTTTTTTTATAAAAGCAAACCAGATTTCCTTGCCTTTTTTTATAAAAGCAAACCAGATTTCCTTGCCTTTTTTATAAAAGCAAACCAGATTTCCTTGCCTTTTTTTATAAAAGCAAACCAGATTTCCTTGCCTTTTTTTATAAAAGCAAACCAGGTTTCCTTGCCTTTTTTATAAAAGCAAACCAGATTTCCTTGCCTTTTTTTATAAAAGCAAACCAGGTTTCCTTGCCTTTTTTTATAAAAGCAAACCAGGTTTCCTTGCCTTTTTTATAAAAGCAAACCAGATTTCCTTGCCTTTTTTTATAAAAGCAAACCAGGTTTCCTTGCCTTTTTTATAAAAGCAAACCAGGTTTCCTTGCCTTTTTTATAAAAGCAAACCAGATTTCCTTGCCTTTTTTTATAAAAGCAAACCAGATTTCCTTGCCTTTTTTTATAAAAGCAAACCAGGTTTCCTTGCCTTTTTTTATAAAAGCAAACCAGATTTCCTTGCCTTTTTTATAAAAGCAAACCAGGTTTCCTTGCCTTTTTTATAAAAGCAAACCAGATTTCCTTGCCTTTTTTTATAAAAGCAAACCAGATTTCCTTGCCTTTTTTTATAAAAGCAAACCAGGTTTCCTTGCCTTTTTTATAAAAGCAAACCAGGTTTCCTTGCCTTTTTTATAAAAGCAAACCAGATTTCCTTGCCTTTTTTTATAAAAGCAAACCAGATTTCCTTGCCTTTTTTTTATAAAAGCAAACCAGGTTTCCTTGCCTTTTTTATAAAAGCAAACCAGGTTTCCTTGCCTTTTTTATAAAAGCAAACCAGATTTCCTTGCCTTTTTTATAAAAGCAAACCAGATTTCCTTGCCTTTTTTTTATAAAAGCAAACCAGGTTTCCTTGCCTTTTTTATAAAAGCAAACCAGGTTTCCTTGCCTTTTTTATAAAAGCAAACCAGATTTCCTTGCCTTTTTTTATAAAAGCAAACCAGATTTCCTTGCCTTTTTTTATAAAAGCAAACCAGGTTTCCTTGCCTTTTTTTTATAAAAGCAAACCAGATTTCCTTGCCTTTTTTATAAAAGCAAACCAGATTTCCTTGCCTTTTTTTATAAAAGCAAACCAGGTTTCCTTGCCTTTTTTATAAAAGCAAACCAGGTTTCCTTGCCTTTTTTATAAAAGCAAACCAGATTTCCTTGCCTTTTTTTATAAAAGCAAACCAGATTTCCTTGCCTTTTTTTATAAAAGCAAACCAGGTTTCCTTGCCTTTTTTTTATAAAAGCAAACCAGATTTCCTTGCCTTTTTTATAAAAGCAAACCAGATTTCCTTGCCTTTTTTATAAAAGCAAACCAGATCTCCTTGCCTTTTTTGCAAAAGCAAAGCAGATTTCCTTTTTTTTTTATGAAAGCAAGCCAGATTTCCTTGCTTTTTTTATGAAAGCAAACCAGATTTCCTTTCCTTAAAATCTACGTAATATCAAGGTCCTTTTCTTTGGATCTTGCGTAATATGTTACCGCAAATCAAATGGGCGCAAATAGGGTTTTTTGGCATTTCACTGTAAATTTTTTTCCCGCTAGAATATACAATATTTAAACTTTTTAGCAAGTTTAGCTACTTTTCGCCTCGGTATAGCGTCAGTTTTGTATTTAGATATCTATCCCCACTAACATCACTGGTCTGCTAGAACTGAACTGATGAGGATTCATTTTTTGCTCTTAAAGGTCCTGCTTTACATTGAATTAATTAGAGATATGTTCTCTATAATAGTGTGTCTTAAGATTTACAGTTAAGCAACAGGATATCAAATAATTGACGAATCTGTATAGATCAAGTCGTAAAAACGAAAAGTTTCAATGACTCACCGTTTTAAAAAATGCTATAAAATTTACCATTCCTTTCTTAATTTAAAGTTTAAGTTTACAATTTAACGTTTAAGTCTAGAGTTTAAAATTTAAGTCTGGAATTAAATTACCTTAAGAATTCCAACAGCTTTTCATTTTCCACTGATTTTTTTACCCTTTTTCTTTCCCCAGTATTATTTTGTGAGTTGGCTAGGATTGTTTTAATAAATTTTTGTGATAAAAAAATTAATTGTAAACTTGTTCTCAGTTTTGTTATCCCTCTTTTGACAGTTTCTTCTTGACAGAGTTCTGTGTTTTGTCTTAAATCTTTGTCTCTTGCTGGTAACTGATTTAGAGGGATAGATCCTGTTAAATATAAATGATTGTTACGGCTTCGGGATAAAATGCTGAAGTTCATAAATTTTATTTTGATCACATGTCTTCATCTTTCACTATTGCCCAGGTCAAGTGTTGGGTATCATATTGGGCGCAGTGCAACATCTGCACCACAGACTACAACGTCATCATGAAGCTAGAGACGATGGTTGAGGACGAAAGGTTCTTAATTACCCTCTCGAAACTTAAGGAACTGAAGAAGGTAATGTCTGCTACTATCATTCAGACAATTGTTAGATTTCGTAAAAAAATTCCATGTTTTACTTTATGTTTTCCTTTCTGTGCATGCCATGGAATGGGTAGATTTCAGATTAAACACTATTACTAATAATATTACTCATTGTAAACAATTTTATTCCCGATCTTATTAAGGTTTTTGAATTATCATATTTAACAGACCATATTCACCATAAGTAAACGATTAATTTTCTGTCTTTTTTTTTTGCCAGGCACGTTGCCATTATTATTCTAAGGTTACGATCCATTTAACATTTTTTGTAAGGTGTACATCTATTATCATTCTTTCTGGTGCAAGATCCTAATCCCACTGTCTCTTCTGCAGCTGAAAACAAACGAATGGCGCCATCTGAAGAATGAATCCTCCCACGACGTAGCACCAGCATTCTACAGACAAATAACGCAGAAGCAAATGTACGATTTATACGAGAGGTACAAATTGGACTTCGAAGCCTTCGGGTACGACATCAAGGAGTATCTGCCCTTAGCCAAGGACGCCGAGGGCAGAAATACGACCGAAAAAGACGACAGTAACTCGACTGAAGTTGAGGGTACCAAGAAGGGCCAAAATGTCACAGGAAAAGGAAGCGATAACTCAAGCAAAACGATCAAGAAGAAGAAAAAGAAAGGCAGACGGAAGAATTAGGGGAGTTAGCAACAAGAAACTATTTTTAAATAAAAAGAAACTGAACTAATTTTCTCTCGTTATCTCCATAAATTGTGGACGGCCTCCTGGTAAAGCTTAGTGAATTCTGTCAAATTAAGCGAAATTCATGTAAGGGTCAGTGGACAAAATGTTTATATACTTATTCATTCACTTGATGAAGAATGATTTGTATGGTTATACTAAGTAATTCAACAAGAAGAGTACTGAATATTTTAATGACTGTTAAATTTTAAAGATCGTGTGTTTAGGAACTAAGATGTTTTAGAAGGCTAACCCCAGTAGATCTTTAGAAGAGATGGAAAATCTAAAATTATCATCATCACAGCAGTATCAGTAAGTTATTTATTTATTCTTGAGTATTTACCAATCTCTCTCTCTCTCTCTCTCTCTCTCTCTCTCTCTCTCTCTCTCTCTCTCTCTCTCTCTCTCTCTCTCTCTCTCTCTCTCTAAGAAATGCGGAGTGCCAAAAATCTCCCTTTCTCACGCTTTAGAAAAATTATGCCCATCGTCGTGTCTGTCAAGTTTTCTCTCAGGCATTTCAGAAAGAAGGCACAGATGCTTGGACAAGCATTTATTTTATGCTTGTTAGTGAACCTCGTTCATGGATGACAAACTTTTTCGTATTTTTATATATAATAATTTCTCTGCATCTGCAGACTTTCATTTGGTGATTCCCAAATTTGTGTCTGAGGGTCAAATGACTGTTTATCAATGACCTGGTTATTTGTCAGTGATATAAATTAAATAATTTCTTGAATACATTTTTAATAGGTAAACGATAATCACAGATAATGGTTTTGTTACTGTGTTCTGTAATGTCACGTTAGATTTATTTGTAGTTTCTTAACACAACTGTTAGTATTTTACTCCAAATTATATGCAAGATGATACTATAATGGTAAACAACTGATCCAAGAGCATTTATTTTCGTCTGATACCAGGAAATCTCATATCAGACAACACAATTGGTATCTAGGGCTACTGATATTTAGGACAATTGATATATAGGACAATTGATATATAGGACAACTCAAAACAGGTATAATGTGATAACGATTTAATTTTGAAGTAAAAATCAAGTAAAGTAAAAATAAAACAGTAAATGTTAAAAGAAAAACTCTGTTTTTGGGGGGACAGTGAAAACTAAAAACATTGAAGACTGTCAATATTAAAAGAGTTTAACTAAAACTGAAACTCAGTGCTGATTATATGCCACAGCTTTTAAGAAAGAAATTTTCTGACAAGGATCATACTTTTCAAGTAAAGTTATCATTCGCTTGCTGCACCCTTTGTAAACCTGTTTTAAAGTTATATGCACTCCCCGCTCCAAATCAGTTTTCTTTCTCTGCTCCAAAATCGCCTCCAACTTTAGTGTATTTATTAATTTCCAGATATTCGGATGTTGGCATGAAATTGAATTTTGTAACGCATTCTGAAAACCTTCACGGCTATTATTTGTTCTAGTCATACCAGTTGAAGTCATCTCTGAAATATTCCATATTTCAGTTGGAAATATTGAGCCAGACGACGTCTTCTAGCGCCTCCTCCTCCTTCGTGTCCTATGTAAGTCACTTCACAATGCGACACAAATTCTTGTGGCAAACTATCGTTCCCGTAGGGGGTTTGTGTCGTCAGTGCACCTCATGTATTACTCAAGGTTCTTTGCGGCGTCCCTTCGTCCCCTAGCTGCAACCCCTTTCGTTTCTTTTACTGTACCTCCTTTCATATTCTCTCTAAATTTCCGCCTTCTCCTAACAACTGATTCATAGCGGAACTGCGATGTTTTCCTCTTGTTACTCCTTTCAAACCTTTTACTGTCAATTTCCGTTTCAGTGCTGAATGACCGCAAAGGTCCCAGTGCTTGGCCTTTGGCCTGAAGTCAATATTCAGTTCAATTCATTTCAAGCTATCGTCGTCGGACAGTTCTTCGTATGCAACAGTAACATCAGTCACTGGTGAAAAAAGCAAGTGCTGTAAAGCACTTCATCTTTAGACGAAATACATCATCTGTATTATATTGGACTTTATGACCTATAGCTCGACAAATTTTCGGTAGAGGTTTTGAGAAAAATGAAATGAACAACCAGTTACCTGTATGTCAGGAAATCTCGAAATAAGGCTATTCGTGGGGGCTTTTTCGAAGTCCATGACATACATTTTAGGCTGAACATCAGGGAGAGGAGTAACTAGCCGAGAAGACAACCGATCTTAAGTTGCTTGCCGCTTGTTGGGTAACAATGCGGAAACACGAGGTACATTCAAGTTACCCATGTGAATGCTGATTGCGTACACCTGGTGATATATAGATGAACAAACTTTAAATGTGCCATCGCCAGCCCAACCGCGAATTTTAACAAGATCATCCATCTCTGTTGACGAGGCGAAAATTAGCATTCTCTCCTCATCTTCTACGCCAGTATCATATCGCAAAAATGGTTCCCCTGATTCAGATTCGCAGTACAATAACGGGATATCAAAAGCATATCTTTCTGATGGAATATGGGGAGCACTACTATTCTGCTATCGCCACCGACGAATACTTTGTGATAAACTTGATCTAGTTGGCAGTCCAGCCAACGCTTCATCTTGTAGAGAAGAACATTCTGTCGCAATCACAATTCTGGCGGTCTCTTGCGACGACGAGGCTTCGGCTTTTATAGAACCGAGTTCAATTCTCGATTCAGTTTATTCACATCAGCGCTGTGAAAGGTGAAAGTGTTCCCCTGTTGGAGATACTACTTCTAATGGGTCCTCTCCTCAGCCATCGTCTGAACGCGCCCTCTGCACATCTTTACTTCACATAGCCGTAATTTTCTTGATTTATCTGCATTCTGTCTGTGAAAATTATTAGCTCCTCGCTGGGATTTTATATGATATGGCATTGTGAGGGCTAAAGAAAATCTAAAAAATAGTTGAAAAGTTGACAAGTACAAAACCAACTGACTTGGCAAGTCCAAAATATAAAAATAAAACAATTTCGATGAAAAGCTGTGATGGCCGTTTGTGAGTTGTATGCTGGTCGGACTAGTATTAACTATGAAATTTAAAGGATGCTAGTCAATAATTGAAGAGTTAAATGATCACTGTTACGCCTGTAAACTAAAAACTTGCATATTTACTTTATCAATAAATATTTTTAAGTGGGTTATTTTTTTAAGTGAAAATATTTATACCTGTTATGAGTTGTCCTATATATCATTGTCCTAGATATAAATTGTCCAGGTATCAGTTGCCCTAGAACCTTTCATCTGACATTAAATGCATTTAATTCAGTACAGATACACTTTTTCCTCGCATTTATATTAATTTTTAACTTTGATACAGAAGAATCCTTTACGATAATATCTGCCTTCCTTAGAGCCTGAAACTGGAACGAATCCAGGTAAAAAAAGTCACAGGTAAAAAAGTCACAGAAAAAATTTACAGGAAAAAAAGTCACATTAATCTTTCCTAGATAGTGACCCCTAAGGGTTTTAACCCGGTATGCACCCATTTGCGGTGTGTTTAGTACAAGGCCGTTGGGGATGACCGTAAAAACATAAACAAAAGAGTGTAAGTATCATAAAGATGATGACCCCCAAGAAATATTGTGAATTTTTCCATGTGACTTTAAATTAATGACTTTTTTCCTAGCCAAAATTGTGACTTTTTCTGCGACTTTTTTCCTGTGACTTATTACCGGCCACTACTGAGAAACATGTGAGAAACACGTCGACAACTTCTCACACACACGTCACAAACAAGCTTAATACAAATCAACGATTTATTAGTAGTGCTAACCAGCAGTTCATACGATCACCTGTGTTTGGCAAAGGTTCGTTCTCCTTTTATAGACGGTGACTTGTTGACAACCTGTTTGTGATATGAATGTCATAAGTTACCAGCATGTGTTAATAACATGACGATGAATTGTTTTGCTGTAGTATAGACACATCCTCACTCTTGCGTACAAACACGAGCAGAAACATACACATGCGCACACGCACATACATCCACACACACACATATATGTGTATTGAATATATACAGTATATATATATATATATATATATATATATATTTTTTTTTTTTATTTATTTATTTATTTATTTATTTATTTGTGTTTGTGTTTCTCAGGCTATGCAACAAATCTTAAAATTGATTAATTTCCCCAGGTACGTTACTACTCTGTCAATGCACTTGTATAGGTGGTGAACAGCGTTTTTTTTTTTTTTTTTTGGTTCTGTATTTGAAGGAATCAATCTACTTTTTATGAACCGTTTTAGAGTTCTCATTGCTTGGTGTGGATCTTATTCGCTTGACGAATTACTGCCTAGAGAAACTTCGGGTTTCCTGAAACCGTGCTCTGGCCTGCATCAGGTCTCCTTACAAATATTTATTTTGACAAATAATTTATTCATGTTAGATTCTATATTATTTTGTGGTGTGTGTTTGATTGTTGCCATTAAAATTCCTTTCGTGAATATTCTTGTATTATTTCCCTCATAAATAATGGGTTTATGAAGCAGCAAAGTTGTGGGATAGTGCTGTCAGTACACCTCATGCGGTGCGCTGTAGGCATTACTTACAGCTCTTTGCAACGTGCCTTCGGCCCCCAGCTGCAACTCCTTTCGTTCCTTTTATTGTACCTCCTTTCATATTCTCTTTCTTCCATCTTACTTTCCACCCTCTCCTAACAATTGATTCATAGTGCAACTGCGAGGTTTTCCTCCTGTTACACCTTTCAAACCTTTTACTGTCAATTTCAGTTTCAGCTCTGAATGACCTCATAGGTCCCAGCACTTAGCCTTTGGCCTAAATTCTATATTCAATTTAGTAAAGTTGTATCTGTATATTATAATCAGTTCTTTTAGTACTGTTTAAGCTATATCACGATTAATGAACCAAACTTAAATACTACAATATTAAAGGCTGGAACAGAAGAGAAACGAACTTAACTGGAAAGTCCTGTCCATTCATTGAAATGAAGTATTCTAATAAATATTCATTGGAAGACTTAAAGTAAGGACATAATAGATATTATGTATGCATTTATGTATATATATATATATATATATATATATATATATATATATATATATATATATATTTATATAATCATTTAGCTAGGAAAACTATAGCAAATTTAGTCAATATATATATATATATATAATATATATATATACTATATAATGATTAAATTTGCTAAAACAACCTGAAGTAAAAGTTCCATATGTAATCCATATACCTTAGAACAGAAGAAATGTGATATTTAACATTTTCACAGCAATATAATTTACTTAATATACTAAGGAATTTTCATTCTTTTGCTCATTAAATTTTATAACAGTTTTCTGGAACGATACAGAGAAGCCAATTTTATCAGAGAACAATATCATAAAAATCAGGATCGAACAGGTAACGTTTACGAAACAACAGATATTTTAAAGTCCCCCTTTAAACAAAAAAGTTAAGGACGCCGTTTTCTTTCGCGTCAATCTACCAAGTTACAGAAGGTAACTCCAAGGTCCTTGGGTGACTCCGTGATCCTTGATGGTGACGTCTACAGAAGGTTTCGCAGCCGGCAAGACTTTCAGCCACTCAGTATACGCGGCGGTACTAAACTGTGATGTATGTCTGTGTTATGATTGCGTTCGTCGGCGGTTGAACTTTCTATTTGAGTGGATCGAAGGTTGGTCTACTTGACGTCGTGGAGTGTCAATATTTAGGTAGAATTTCGTGACCTTAAGTTTTTCACGTAACAGGGGTTACCTAGCCAAATTGTTTTATGTATTTTTTTTTTTTTTTTTTTTTTTTTAGCCCAGTTAAATTTTCTTAGCTTTATAGTGCTATATTTTTTCCTTAAAATTTTGCTGTACAAACGCCTACTTGTGAATACTGTAGGCCTACCTTCACGCTGTTCGTGAACATTGAATACTATTGGCTTTTGTATTCATATAGTTAACATACTGCTTATTCGTATCATGAGATACTATTAGGTCAATGAGTCGTTGCCGAATAATTATTCGGGATCGGGAGATTTAAAGATGGTTCGTACGTTAGGATAGTTAGTATTCGGTCTTTAAAGCACTTGGATATTAGAACGAATTTGTTTAAATCTCAATGTCTTCCTATACAGTAGACTTCATTGCTCTTAAGCTTATAGCTACCTTGTCTTGTAATGTTCTGGTTTAGTTTTCCCACTGAAATCCATACACTGCTCTAATGATTCTCTAACTTTCAGATTGTCGTGAGAACCAGACCACCTTTAGTCAGTACGCTTGCGATAAATGGCTGAAGTGAAAATTCTTATGCCAGGCTTACATGTCTCGAGCCATTCAAGAATGGCTTAACGTAGACCAGTTGAGGCATATGAGGCGTGCAACTCTTACTCGTGAAAACCAGGTTAGTTAAACGTTATGATCTACTTTAATAAACATTTTTTCATACAAGATTTAACGTAATTTTTCATTTTAACATCTAATTTTATTTGAAACACTTAACGTAAATTGGTGCTTGTTTTTTCATAGTTCAAAATTAACCTAACTAGATTGTCAAGATTTCAAGGTATTTCATTTGATTTTAATGCCTAGATTTTCATTTGAATAATATACTTTACAAAATTTATGCCTTTCAGCCTATTCCTAACCACCTCCCCTACGGGGCCTGTGCTGCTTTAGGGGTGGAGGTGCCTCCCATTCCCTGTTCATAGGTCTTAGGACCTATGGACAGATTGTGCTTGTGAGGTTAAATCTGTTACTAATCAATTTTTCCTTTCCGGTGGTAAATGCTTGTCTAGCCATTTTTATCAACGTACCTTGACGATTTTTTAAATTTTAAAAATTAACTTAAGTGCTATAGAATTTTCATAGAATTTTGCAGTTTGTAGTAAAGACCTTTTGACGGTGTTAGTTTTTTAAAGCTTGGTACTAAGGTAGTATGTTAGAAGGTAGTATGTTAGAAGGTAGTATGTTAGTTAACTTGTGACTTAAGTTGATATTAAAATTTATTCGGGGATTTAAGTTAACGTAAGGCTAATTTCGTGAGTTTATATTTAAATGTTGGTTTTTAATATATAATTTCCAAAGATAAGCAATTTTAACTTTGCATTTGTACTTTAACTTGGTAGGTCGCTTTTGTGCTTTCAGCTTGGTAGGTCACTTTTGTGCTTTCAGCTTGGTAGGTCACTTTTGTGCTTTCAGCTTGGTAGGTCACTTTTGTGCTTTCAGCTTGGTAGGTCGCTTTTGTGCTTTCAGCTTGGTAGGTCGCTTTTGTGCTTGGTAGGTAGGTAGGTAGGTTGCATTTGTGCTTGGTAGGTAGGGAGGTCGCTTTTGTGCTTGGTAGGTAGGTAGGTAGGTAGGTCGCTTTTGTGCTTTCAGCTTGGTAGGTCGTTAACTTTTAGAAGTTTTTTTAGGTAATTTTTTTTTTAAACCTTTAACATAAATTAGTAAAATTTCACAATTCAAATCAACACAACTTGGTTGTCAGTCATTTAAAAGCTTATAACTTTAGTGATAATAATGGACAGTACAATGGACAAGCCTATATTTTCACTTCTATACAATAGACAACCCTATGCTTTGCTACGACTTTTGTCATTTTCACTTCTATACAATAGACAGCCCTATGCTTTGCTACGACTTTTCTGTAGTCTGTAAACGACACTTAGAACAATAAAATAAAATTGGCACTGTTCTAGCAATGTTACTCAGAGAAACTCGTGACAATTGTTCTTTACTGAACATCCTTGGTGAACTGATCTTTGGGATTTTGCTTGGCTGCTCTGAATTCTTTACGTTTTGCATGGTAGTTCCTTTGGTCATTTCACTTAATATTTGGGTGCTTCTGGTCTTTTTGTTTGGCAAGCAGATTTTATTTGCTAGCACTTTTCCACTAGCGCACAGTTTTTTCTCTGGTCAGAGGTTTGTATGTGGTTGGTTTATATAGCAGAAATTGGGTCTTATTGAAGGCTTCAGTTTAAAGTTAATGAAACCTTGTTACTGATGTTTAGTCTTCAATTATTTCTGTAATAATTAGAACAAACTTTTCTGCCGCAGTTTTTTTGCTTTGCAGGATGTTTGAACAGACAATAGTACTTCTGTCGTTCAAGGACTGTTGCTTTTACTTCAAAATGGTTTTAAAATGAGGCGAGAATGGATCCTGGCATTACAACTGTACTTCAATTTATGCCTAAAGTTGTCATGCATTGATAGTTCATGTGAATTAGTTATGACACTTCAAATAGTATTAAATGGTGCTCGTAATGGTGTAATGAAGTTTTTACCATTAGTAATAACTTCAAACCTGTTTTATCAAATTCTGAATTTGAGGAACTTGAAAGCTGGTTACTTGAACAAGGTAAAATTGTTATAAAGCATTTTTTTTAACTAAAACCATATGTAACTTCACTTCGTAATATTAATTAATTAAATATTTACGGTGTTTCTCTTAATACCTGAAACTTTAGTTTTTAATAACACGAGAAAAACTTCTGGTATAATTTTGATGTTTAAACCTGAAAATTTACAAAACAGTAAGTTTATATTTTCCATTTGATGCTTCAAATGAAGCAAAAAAAAAAAAAAGCCAGAAAAGTTTTCATAGATACATCAAAGCATATAAATCGAACTAAATTTTGCGTTATAGTTAATTCATATTAAAAACATTACTGCCATTCACTGAACATACTAAAGCAAAACTAATTAAAACCTACGAAACCCTTTATTACATGACAAAAGTCTTAAGGTTATTTGAGGTAGCTGTTACCGAAAAGTAAGGACAGGGAAGAAAATTCTCAATTTTTTTCAGATGAAAGTAGTGTTTGAGCAAGTCTTTAAATAAACGCGTCTTTCGTCTCTGTGATAGTTGAAACTAATACTTAAGTAAAATTAAATACTGAAATACTGTAGTAAAATTAAATACTGAAGTAGTCAAAATCCCGTTCGAATTAAAAAGGGAAGAAACCATTGTTACTTCCAAATCCTTTATGGACTATACGGACTTAGTCTGATACAATACTACTGCTTCTACATACAAGCATATTGATATCAGTGTGGTAAACTAATTTGCTACTTTACGTTGAAAGTATTGACTGACGTAATTGATGGATATGTTATTGATGTAACAAGAAAAATAAGTTTTACTACCTTGGCCATACACGGAAGGTTGAGTTGTTAGACTGCGTCCATACGATCGAGGTTTGTTCGACGAACTTGGTCCTATGTGACGTCAGAAGCGGAGAAACGGCGAGCAAAGCCAGACCTTTGCCTGCTTCTGACGTCACACCGGACAAGGTTCGTCGCACAAAGCTCGATCGTGTGGACGCAGCCTTATTTGTCAATATATCTATGAAATCTTTGTCCATTTTGACACTTGTCAATAATGAGCAAATAGTGTTCAGTGTTTAGGGAGAATAAACAATTTGATAGTTTAGAGAAAAAAGGTGAAAGATCAATCAAAAGTGGCTCCGTGTATGGTAACAGTCAACCGAAATAAGCAGCAGACGGTTAACTTGGCTATTTGGAAGTCATGATATTAAACGAAAGTAGGGATATTTTATCTAAAGGACTTAACACACCCAGAATATCAACGTAAATGCTCTCCGTAGAGTAGACACACCTGACAAAAGACATTATATCAGAAGTCTTGATGACTGACCCATGAAACAGCCTTTTGAGGCATTTCTATACTTTAAACAGTTTCCCCACTGTTGGTTATAGTTTCAATGAGCGCAGCTGTGATATCCAGCTTAGGCTGTAAGAAAGTCAACAAAGTGGCGTTTCTTCATATTTTAAAGAAAACGAAAACCAGTGAAGTAGGTTAATTACCCTTACCTAGCAACCTACAGTGCGGCGCGCTCTATATGAATACGAGTCTTCACCTGGCCTTACCCCGAACTTAACCTGACCTGGGGCATTGTGACTCGCAAGCTTGACTTCGTCGTATAGAACTGGTCTGCGGTTTGGTACAGTTCTACCAGAGATCATGATGAGACTTAAATGGATAGGCAACTAGAAATTGACAGGCATTGAAGACTATTCACTGAAATGGTTGAGATTTCACTTTTAAATAATCAGTTATGAAGCATAACTGCAAATTTGCTTGCGAACTCTGCTGAGAGGAGGGGCAACACTACCGAAATATCACGGATTTTGAAAGCACACGAAGTTAAGTGGAAGTGTATGCCGATTATGCCCTATTTTACGTAATTATAAGTAACAAGATACGATAAATGAGATTTAACTACGTAAATGGATGAACAGGAAAATAGAGCTAATTGAAGTAAAAATAAATAAGCTTAAAAAGTAATTTAAATTGATAGTTAAATTAACATGTCATAGAAAAGACTGGGCATATTAGGATTGATATTCGATGCTTAGCTGAATACGACAAAAACATTAAATGTAGTGGAAATAGGCCACTATCATAAATGTAGCTTTCAAAAAGAAATGTTTAGAGGCGAATGCGTTAAAAATGCTGCTATTACGTAACTATTTATTCACACAACCAGATTGCTGTTAAAGGGTGTAAGGTCTATTAAATGATTTACGGAAGCAATTATTTAAAAACAATGAATATAAAAAGGGTGTTTACATAGCACGGTAAAGAATGCAGAATGTACATTACAAGGCACACTTAAATACCATACCGAAAACTTGAACACTAGGAACATATGAAAAATATATATAGTACCAACATTCAACCAAGATTCAACAACGATACTGGAAAAAATCGCTGATTACAAGGCACCGAAATGTTTTAAAAATTGGTTGCAAAGGAACTAAAGAAAATTTTATTCAGGAGCAGTTACGACATACGGTAACAAATTATTTAAGAAAACTATTAACTTGTTTTGTCGCCGGTTGAACCAAATGAACGAAAGTAGGATTTCCAAAAATAAACAAGGATAAGGATTATGATGAAGAGGAGAGCGGTTTGTGCATCTGAACCTTAGTGATTTTTTATAAAGGGAACTTAGGGAAGGTGGGGTTGGGGGCTGGAGAACTGAGAGAGACTGGTTCAGTTACATTGACTATTTTAAATAAAAGAAAAAAATCACTACAATCACAACCCTATGCCGTTAATCAATCGCTTTCCTTCATTACTTGTTACCAAATTGTCTGATCCTCGGAAACTTCATCGTAACTCATCGTCCCTCTTCATCATCATGATTCATCAACTGATGAAAGCATCTCAGACAGATAAAGGGATCTGTTCTCCTCCATCCTATTAATCTGGTTTGTTCTTAGCTTAACTAACTTGATAGCCACGCTACGTCGAATCAGTAGGAAAACTTTGTTACATGGCGATGTTTTACCAAGTTTACCAAGTAGACGAAGTTATACAGTACTTGGGGGTACCGCTCTAAAGATGCTTTTAACTTGACTATGGACAGTGCCCCTTTTGTCCCTTTTACTGTACCTCTGTTCGTATTCTTTCTTCCATCTTACTTTTCACCCTCTCCTAACAGTTGATTCATAATGTAACTGCGAGGTTTTCCTTGTTGCACCCTTCAAACCTCTTTACTGTCAATTTCCGTTTCAGCGCTGAATGACCTCACAGGTTCCAGTGCTTGGCCTTTGGCCTAAATTCCAAATTCTGTCTATCTCTCTATGGACAGTGCCGGCTGAAGTGGAGAGTTATAAATAGATACTAGCTGTAGATGCGCCAGGTCCTCATTCAAGTCTCGGTGGTTAAATGTTGAAAGTGGCCGTTAAGCAGTTCTTTCTCTGGAGCAACCACCGGTAATGGTACAGGTCTCTCTCTCTCTCTCTCTCTCTCTCTCTCTCTCTCTCTCTCTCTCTCTCTCTCAACTCTCAGGAGTAGGCTACCCACCGGTTGATTTACATATTTAGCAAAGGTTTCGAACAGTGATTTACAATAGCCTACGATAGCTTACGATATGTTTCGCATGGTGTAAAGATTTCAGAGCTATTTGTTGCCTTAGAAAATGAATAACAACACTAATGTTGTGCGAAATCTTTGAAAAGCATTTGCACACACAAAGATTTGAATGAAATGTTTATTAGATTTTTAATGTGGAGGCACCAAAATGCTGTACCAAATGGTAGCTACTTGTAAGTTGCCATTGTACATCTTTAGTGTGTGTGTGTGTGTTTTTTTTTTTATTTCCTGAAATGTCCGTTATCCGGCAGGGCCGTGGATCTATTGATAAGGATACGGGATAATATGTACGTGTATATGTATATGTATGTATATATATATACATATATATATATTATATATATATAATTGTGTAATATATATATATATATATATATATATATATATATATATATATATATATATATATATAATGACTTACCATATCAGTTATCTTTACCAACCCGGACACTTTTCTAATTCATTAATTTTCCAAGCCTCTCACGCACCAAGATCCCCAAAATCCGCCGCAGTTCTGTTCATTCTAGCTTCTGTTCTTCCACCCTTCTTAATGTTCATGCTTCAGAGCCAAAATAAGTCTAATCCTTCGGGCCAGCCCTAGGAGAGCTGTTAATCAGCTCAGTGGTCTGGTAAAACTAAGATATACTTAACTTTGAGCCATACATCATCACTGGTGCGATTACAGTGCATAGACCTTGATTTTATGTTAATACCTCTATTACTTGCCTCCATTTCCACCGAAGTTTCACACACCTCCCTCCCCCCGGCTTTAAGTAGTTCTAAAGTTGTTGAAAGTCTCTGTTTTAAATTTACGCTTCTTCTCTCTTGTATGAATAACGGTAACCTGTCTCTTTCCTGCTTGCTGGATTCCATAAGCTCAGTTTTACCCACAGATACCTTCGTTCCACTCCACTCTAGCGTTTCCTACCACTCTCTTACTTCAGTCTCTGTCGTAATCATCAGATCATGTGCATATAACAATTCCCACATATTTTCTTTCCTAACCCCATCACTTAATGCATCCATAACCAGTACAAACGGAAAATGGTTAATTGCCGTTCCGTGATGTAAACCAACTTTAACTTCAGGTATTTCTGTTTCATAACATGCTGTTATTACTGGTACCCTTGTTGTTTTATACATTACTTTGACCAACCCAACCAACTTTTATGGCGGTCTACTCATTCTTAAAGACCAAAACACTGCCTCCCTTGGCATTCTATGAAATACCTGCTTTAGGCCTATAAATGGACGGTAGCACTTCCGATTACCTTCCAGGATTTTTCCAATAACTTCCTTATTATAAAGAGAGTACAAACTGTACCTCTGCCTCATGTGAAACCATACTGCTTTCCATCAATTTTCACAATAGCTTGCAGTCTTGCTTCCAGTATTCTTTCTAGAACCATCAACTAGAGTTTTGGTGGTTTGATGCATCTGTAGTACCTCCCTTCTGTTTAAACACATTCACATCAGGCTTTCTTCCCAGGCGTTTGGCGTCACTTCCTCTTCCCACATACAGTATGCTTTCTGACCCCGCTATACCAAGTACCTTAAACATTTCAATTTGCAGCTCTGATGCACCTGGCGCTCTTCCATTCTTCGTTGTACTTATAGCCTTCGTTACTTCTATAGGTTCTATCTCCATCACCAGCCCGTACACTGCCCTCACCTCCTCCAAGTCGCTTCTTTCAAAAGTTAAGTATATCTTACTTTAACCAGACCACTGAGGAGCTGATTAACAGCTCTCCTAGGGCTGGCCCGAAGGATTTTAGGTTTATTTTACGTGGCTAAGAACCAATTGGTTTTCTAGCAACGGGACCCACAGCTTGTTGTGGAATCCGAACCACATTATAGCGAGAAATGAATTTCTATCACCAGAAATAAATTCCTCTTATTCTTCATTGGCCGGTCGGAGATTCGAACTCGCGGCCAGCAGAGTGCTAGCTGAGAACGGAACCCACTCTCCCAACGAGGAACTTGTCCCTTCTTTCATTTGTGTTTTTAAATGATCCCTATGAAAATTTGAACAATTCCGTTTCGTCGTCATCCTTAAACAAGATATTACCTTCTCTATCTCTGATGACACTTGACTGACCCAGATCTTGTGGTTGCTTTTTCTTTGCGTTATTTTGTATCAAAGATTTGGCCGATTTTGCCACGCCCTTCCAAAACGGTTGCCCACCCTGGTATATAGGGAGACATTCTCCTTTTCAGTAAAGGATCCAATTGATTCCTAGTGTTTTTTACTCAAAGAATCAGCAGGTGAGGAGGAGTCTAGGAATAACTAAAGCTTTGACTAGATAACCTCATCAGCAAGGTTACTTTGGTGTCCTGGTGATATGTATCAAGACATTTGGTTCATGAGAAATTATGGAGAAAGTCTGTGTTGAGCTACTAAGGGTCAAGTGGCATAGCTCATAATAACGTGTAGGAAATAGGGGAATGAATATGCTATAGATGGCTTAAGAAGGAAAGAGGTTTTTAGTTGGAATAGTAGAAAGCATTAG
The DNA here is from genome assembly GCA_039081455.1 of Macrobrachium rosenbergii. Lineage (NCBI taxonomy): Eukaryota > Metazoa > Arthropoda > Malacostraca > Decapoda > Palaemonidae > Macrobrachium > Macrobrachium rosenbergii. The sequence goes on from JANJGK010000038.1 coordinate 26,044,104, forward strand.
AGGTAAAAGAAAAAAAAGTTTAATAATAATGGCTGACTGGCGATAACATAATGGGATGTGCTTGGCGTTAAATGATTTGTTCATTAAGCTAACAGCATCAGTAGGAAGACCCAGTTATATTTTACAATGCTGAATCAGGATGGTATGCACCATAAAGAGACCTTTTGCATATAAATGAGAAAGCAGCAAGGCCTTACGAAAGGGCACAAAATAGTCGAACTAGGAAGAGCAATTAGAAATTGGCAAAAATTAACAGATTAAGAATAGATAAAGTACGAAGGGGTATTAGAAGCGAATGGCGAAACGAGGACGAAATTCCATCCCCACGAGTGTAGCTGTAAGAGTATAGATATTACAGCAAGCAGACTTCCCCTCCCTCAAGCATTCAAACCCTCCCCCCGCCCCCCCAACACACATTGAAACTGGAATGCGGATGCAAATCCAAAAAGGGACAGAAGTTAGATTGCAAAGAGAGGATAGTTATGAAGTACTGTTCCACCACGGGAGATAAAGAAGACCATTGCTCTGCCTTCTAGAAAGAGTCAAAGTACCGTGACCTTGGGGTGAAGATAGATTGGTGGAACCAGTACTACTTCTTGGTAAATCCACACTCACGACAGCGATTTATCAAGGTCAATTTCGTAGGGCCACTATATGTGACGTATTGGGCACCAAGTGCCTGAGAGATCTCGCCATACAGCATCAGGTGCTACCTGGCTTGTTATATACGCTACTCCGAGGTGCTAGTACCAAACATGGCAAAGGCTCTTGGGACGCCATGTTTAGTACTAGCCCCTTGGGGATCAAAGTATTATATACAACCATTTCTGTCTTGTGTGGTCGACAAATTAATGTGACTATTTCCTGTGGCTTTTTCTCCTAGCCAAAATTGGGACTTATTTTTCTTGTGGCTTTATTACCGGTCACCATTAAATTTAAATAGGATTTTTTCCTTTATTCATTCGCAACTTGAGAAAAATCTTTTACTGTTGAAACAGTGTGTTGATTGACATCATTAACGCAACAGACGAAGCTCTTCATTTTTCTACAACTTTAAGTCTATGTGAACCCTTTCTTAGATATGGGGCAAAAGTATTTGGATAATGTGGGATGAACTATTATTTATGACTAATTAATCTCAACAGTACACGTTTATTTCCACATATAACAGATGTACTTTTATTAGGATTCCATTCAATCATTCCAGTGAGTATATGGGACAGGTTTTGTTGGTGGAGAAACGCGCTAACACCAAACAACGTAATTAAATTGGACAGCTTTTAGCCGTGTTAGGTTTTATAACTAAAATTTAGAATTCGTAGAGTATGTAGGATCTACTTATCATATTCAAAAGTCTATGCATACTTAATAGCCGTATATCAACCTCTTTTGAAATATGTTGATACGAGGAAAGAAAGCTAACCTTAAATTTAAAATCTTCCCATACACTTACAAAAAAAAAAAAAAAAACATGAAACCACATACTGGATAAATTATTTTGATGCGACTAGAACCTTTTGGATTTCAGTTTTATTCCATCTTCCTTAGAGCTTCCGCCATTGGTAATGGATATTAGATGTTTTCCTTATTCATTTGTATATATTTGGAATCTAAAGGAGTTTCAGCTGGTAGTCAATATACATACAGGAAGCAGTTAGGTACCTGCGGTGCTCTTTTAGACTGGGCATGCCATTTGCAAGGGAACCTTGATAAGGGCTCTGAGTGCAGAGGAATTCAAGTAGATTTTAGTGCTGCTTTCGATTTAGTAAATCACAAGGCACTTATTTATAAACCTTAGCAGCGAGTTGCTGTGACGGGATCTTAGTGAACCAAGACCTATTTTGTGTGGAATTACACAGGGTAGTATTCTTGGTCCACTGTTATTTTTAGTGTATGCAAGTGATATGGTTGTTGGCCTGGAAAACAAGATTGTTCAGTATGCCGATGGTGCAACACTTGTGGGTGTAGTAAAGTCTCCACGTATGAGAAATGAAGCTGCCCTCAGCCTCAATCGGGACATGGACCGCATCAAGGAATGGTGTATTCGGTCGGGTATGAAGCTGAACTCCATTAAACGAAAACACTGTTGATTAGCAGATCTCGTACAGATTTCCCACTCCACCCACCCCTTCCGGTGGAGGGAACTTTGATGAATGAGTCTGAAGCTTTAACTATTCTAGATGTAACTTTTGACTCGCATCAAACTTTTTGGAAACATCTCATCAAAGTTTCAGCAAATGCCGCACGAAAGTTAGGTATTGTTCGTAAGACCTCATAAAATTAGTGCAACGTGTTTTAGGTTATTTGTCCTTCCTCTGCTAGAAAATGTTCTTCGGTGTGGATATCTGCTTCTGCAAGAGATTTGTCTCTTTCAGATAGAGTGGTTCGTGGTGGTAGGTTTCTGTTTCCTAATAGCAGCAGATATGATTCACAATTCACATTTGATCCCTGATCCCCTTTACCTGCCGAGTGCAACCAGATTCGCTGAGCAGCAGCACCAATATGCAGTAAATGTGCTTCACTGTCGAGCTTCTCAGTTCCAGAGGTTCTTTATTCCTCACCCCGTTGGACTATGGAACAGCCTCCCAGAGGGTGACGTGCAATTGGAACTAAAGAAGTTCAAGCGAAAATGCAGTGCATTACTACCCTAATACTACAAATCTTGCATTTTAATACTTTTTTTTTATCTATTTATCTATTAATTTTTTTCTTTTTGATAAGTGGGATCTCTCTCTGTATTTCACCTTACTTCCTCGTAATTCTTCCTAATGAACGCAATATTCTTTGGAGGCCTCTGTGGGCTTGTTCTATAATGAATGGGTTTCATCTACTGAATAGTAATATTAATAATAATATAAATTTATCAGAGATATTTGGTTAATAGTGTCCCGCATAGGGTGCACCGACATATAAGTACCCCTTGAATTTTAATATGAAAGAAAACGGTACGCTTTTTCATATCAGAGAACGTTTTAATGGGTAACTCTTATATAGAACAACATTCAGTTTTGTAGTCCGATGATTGAAAACCTCTGGGAAGCATCTTTATGAGATCTATGGAGAATAGTGAATCATCCTGTGAAAATATATACGTTGTACTCTTATCTTGATTGAATGACAGGCGAATCGGAGGTATTCTTCCTTTAAATGTATGTAGTGTTTTTTTTTCTTTACCCACTTATGCTACTCTGTCCTTGATATTTCTGTTTTTCTTGGGATTATCGGAAGTTCCAGTTCTCTAGACATATAATGCTTTCTGTTGCGAGGGCATTGTAAACTCTGTGGTGCTTTGTTAATAACGACAGCATCTTCAGCGTATCCTAAGTCTGTCAAGTTTCTGTTGATTCTTCAATCTTAATCTTCCCTTCCATCTTCAACCGCTTTTTCGTTATAAAAGCCATGAGAAGGGTAAACAGCAAGGTTGACATAAAAATGTCCTTGTTTCACGTCACTATTTGCTTCATATTCACTTGACATATCTCCATTGACATTGACTTGGCATCTGCAAAATTTAAATTAGTTTTATATGGTATTTAACAGAAATACCGTAATGAGGTAAGATTGGACCTTCCGTAATATTGGTTTGTGAACGCTGATCAATACAAGCCAGAAATTGATTTTCAGACTCTAAGCATTTTATCAGTTTCTTTTTTCTCTGTACTGAGGATAAGTATACTGTGCATTTTCAACAAGACTGGTGTACTGTAGGTGTAATGCCTAATTACCACTTTCTCCGTTATCTTTGCTATGACCAGCAACTCCTAATATCAGGCTGCAAAACAGTCTACCTAGTATACGAGATGTCATTTAATTTTCAGCTAAAAGCATCTCTGCAATGTTTCCTTTGTATATAAATGCTCTCCATTTCCTAAGTTTCTTTATTACTGAAGCCCCTTCCTCATAAACAATACATTTGCTTATTAATGGATTTAGGTCTTCTTCAGTTTCTGCTGTATTACTCAGAATATCACTCTCATATCTCTTGTTTTTTACCCCACACAAACATTCTGCCCAGCGCTCTTTCTATTTCTTCTGATGTTATTATTGGCCCATAAACATATTGCTCACTGCAGTCCAGTCACTCGGTGCATTAATAACATACCTACTCTTTCTCTACCAGTTCATTCTGGTCTTCAAGAATAATTGTGCACATTACCCCCATCCAATTTTTTCCCCATTCCTTTTCACCGTCATTCACAAACAGCCATGACATCCAGGCAATATTTCTTTAATTAAATTTCTTTCTTTTGCACCTTCCAATATGATGTAGGGTTCTTGCAGCCTTAACATTTAAAAAAAAAAACAAAAAAAACAGGGAATTTATAAAAACCCAGTAAACACTGGACTGGGAGCCATTTCGTTGTACAATTTCTCTGTCACTTATGGTGCCAGAATCTAGGGAGGATTTTTGGTTAAGCACACTAAAAGGAAGCCATTCCATTGAAGCACTCATTTCCTGGTTGATTAAGACATGAACACAGTCGTTGCCTACTCATTCAGAGCTAAAGCCGGGGAGACCATGTACATAATGCCTGAAGCTCACCAGTCATTATATATATATATATATATATATATATATATATATATATATATATATATATATATATATATATGTATGTATGTACGTATGTATGTATGTATATATATACATACATATATATATATATATATATATATATATATATATATATATATATATACAGTATATATATGCATGCATGTACGTCATATATGTATGTATGCGTGTATGTGTGTGTTTGTGGATTATTTTCAGACACATGCATATATTAGAAGCAGGACGCTAGTACAACTCTTGAGATTTCTTGAAAGAAGAATGGCGCTGCATTGCATTTGCCAAATCCCTTCCCACGTCACAATCATCTCAACGAATTTATATTTTGGACTGAAATTAAACCAGATATTTATTGTAAACATGTTTAATTACCTGTACAGATTACAAGATAGCCTTAAATCACTAACATCACCTTTAGCAGTATTTATGGTATGATTAGGCGCGGATTAAAGGAACAGTATTAAAAAAAAAAATTTTTTTTCGCAAAAACGTTGCTTAATTCTTGTTCTAGTATTATAAAAACCCGAGACTTTTGTTTTTAAAGCAATTCCTCGACGTTTATGAAATATTTACTAGGAAACGCAAATAGTTCAGGTTGAAAGTCATAAAATGCCTCAGCATTTCACTGGTTATTTAAACCTATAAAAAACTATTCATGAGAAACTTGACTAAAAATAAAGCTGTAATCATGGGTCCATTGCAAAGTAAATGCAAACAGTTTCTAAGAAATTTAATCTAGAAAAACCCCATTTGTACAGTACCCAAACACGGTTATAACCACATTTTTAGATAAAGTAGCTTTTTAATGAATGTCACCGCAGTGGATTATTTTAAAGTGTGACGTTTTCGTCCTGATACTTTCATTAACATTTCACACCAACTGTATTCTTACGTTTTGTAAATATTACATACACATATGCGTAATGAGAAAATACTTTCATATTCACATGAATACATAGAGTACATGGCATATTAATTCTCAGATGTTATCACAGACAGATACATTTATATACATTGTAAGGTTTCATAGTGAATTGCAATGCAACAAGCTGATAATGGAAGAAATAAGTTTTGCCCTAGATATTTTTTTCACAAAAACAGTTTTTTTTTTTTTTGCCGAATAACACTTTTAAAGAAAGTGCTATATCGATATTCTCTATCTTTAGGTTCCTAAAGATAGCCAAAAGAAAGGACGACTCAGTTAAACATATATCATTTAGATGGCCACATCTTGGTGCTATCATTTTGAACCTAGACTGAATTCAGTCGCCAAAGGATAATTTTTTTTTCTCTGCGAACTACATCCGTCGTTGACAATGCCGCAAAATATGGTTTTACCAAAAACGTATTAAAAACATTCAAACACTGGAAAGTTGGAGTGATGACGTCATAGCAGCATTCTCAGCTCTTTTTCGAAATAAAAAGAGAGAAAATGACAATAGTTTTGGGAATAAACTGACAGTGTTCACCGGAGAGCATTGTCAAAGATGCAAGATAACTTTCACAGAGCAATTTCTAGAGCCTTTGAAAACTTCGCGTTCTGCAAAAGACTCGTGAAAATAAGTTTTGACGAAATATGTTGGGAAATGTTTAGCATTTTGGCAAGATATCAAAATGAGATTAATAAGAAAGGGGAGTGGGCAAAACTTTGAAAATATTTACCCTCGAGCAAAAATCTGATGGTAAATGTATTGGATATATTCAACACTGTACCTCTTTTCAACCAGATATTAAGATTATGATTCTCTAGATAATTATGTCTAACTTAAGGATAAATCACTATTTGTCAGAGTATAGCCAGCACCTTAAATGATGTGTTCTGAAGTTTATGTTACCCTGTAGACCTGAACCAAGTGGAATATTGTCTTGCGAAATATTTCACACCATCTTAAAATAATGCCCCAATTCAGCTGAAGGTCGGAGAGAATCACCTGGAAAAAGAGAACGCCTAAGCTAAATATAACACTGTTGCAGCTGACTGAAGGTAGAGGACAAAGTAAACGTGTTTAGTTAAGTTATTTTATCGAGTTTGGTACCCCAAAATATTTCGCAACAGATAACACAGTTTGAGTATTAAGGAAACAAACATTTTACCCTACTCTGTGGAGCTCCTCGAATATAGAAAGAATAGGCATATTTTCATATCTATTACAAAGTCCGAGTTTAGAAAATACCCACTCTGAATTGAAAATTCGAATCGGAGATATGGGAACCAAAATGAAAACAAAACAAATAATGCGAACATTTGAAAAGATGAAGTAGCAATATTCATGTCATTTAAGAACCTATTACAAGTAAGTTTTATGTGAGGTGAATTAAAATTTTTAAGCTTCTGATTAATTTTCCCCAAAATAATGAAAGAAAGTAGAAAAATGAACTTTCCTAGAACTTCGAAATCAACCTTAGAATGGGTTACTACTTCTCTGATAGTTTCATTAAAAGGAAAATAAAGGGATCGGAATATGGACCTTACGTGTATTTAGAACTTGAATGAATGAACCAGCAGATAATTTCAAGACGTAGAATTCCGGAATTATTAGTTTTTTGAGAAAGGGAAACAGAAATGTACGTAAAGGAACGTTTTATAAATTCAAATGAGAAAGTTTAAGAATATCAATAAAAAAATTAAGTAGCCTTTCGTTATAAATTTACCCTTTCTCTCTCCCAAGATGAAAGTAGTCACCAGCTGATAGCATTCCCCAAAAACGTCTTGAATAAAACCATACTGACTAACTAATATTATAGAATGATTGTCAGAAATAAGGTGAAGAGAACTAAACGGGCTGATGAATAAAAAAAAAAAACCTACAATTCGATTTCTCCTTTGTGACTCGGGCAGTCGTAGTTCCAGATGACACTCAGTCCTTTAATCCAATCTTTTTCGTAACATTAACGATGGCTTTAATTTGCGCATGCGTGACACAGTCGAGTTCATAGTGGTGTATTATAAAATGTCTTTCAACTGTTTCTTTTATGTTTGAAGACTCATGGCAGCCGATGTAAACCTGGAAAGAACTGCGATGTAGGTTAATCAAAAGACAACAGGGCCATTGACCTAACTTCTGTGTTAAAATTTCCAGACTAAAATATTTCTTAGCCTATAAATATTACATATTTCATATATAATAAAGCACACTTTTATATTTCTCTATATAATCAGTATTTCAGAACTTTGAATTTTCAAGTATGAATAAGTTTCGATAAAGACAGAGATTTATCATCTAAAGAGTACTTACCTTAGTCCAAACTAGGTCCACACATATGCTACCAGTAGGCTCATTATCTCCACTGAAGGCTGATAAGACATCACAAGTATAATCCGTCCTTCATAGAATCTCGACGTCTTCTGATAAGCAGCTGGACAAAACTTCAGTACAGAACACATTCTGGTCCCAGTTAGATCGTGGGTTTTTAGTGGGCAATATCCCCTCTCTATGCCGTGAGTTATTATATATAGGCACCATTCAAAAGGGGAATGATGAAGACTAACAGTGAGCTTAACTTCATAGAGTTTTCTACTAGACATTCTCTCTCTCTCTCTCTCTCTCTCACGTCAATGTCAGTGAAATATAAGCCCTAAATACCTTTTTATATATTCGTCTATCGCTTTTTTTTTATTTTTACCCATTTTATTAATATCTAAAATATGCAAAATATATTATCACAACCGTACATAAAAGATATATCAGAACTCTATGCGCGCAAAAGCTCAGTTACGTAAAAAATATCTACATACGTCAAAATAACAATGAATGACAAAAAACAAAAAAACAAAAAAAAAAAAAACCGAAGGGGAAACGGAAGGTGGTCGATTGTAAAAATAATTTAAGATCCGTGACTTCGGCCATGTTATTGATTCAAAGCTTCTTGTAATGTTCGTCCATCGGTAAAGGTTCCATCTCCATCTTCTTCTTCCAGTGTCGTAGTTTGGGCGCGATATCTCTGAAAGACAGGAAGATAAGTTTTAGAAAAAAAAAAAAGTAAGCGTTCATGGGACTGGAGGCTACCTAGTTATCAGATACTCTGATGACCTACTCATTCAGTTGAAGGGATTCCCAGTTACACATAAATTCAAAAGAAAAATAAAAGCACAGGCGAGTACGTTATCGTAAGGTATCTTTAGAAATGTCTTGAAGAATCCATAGAACATTTGGAGGTGGGGGACGAACGCTAGAATTCCTTGTGATCGTGAATTAAGGTATGTTATTGGAGGGCAGCACTCGCTAGGACGAACTTGCATAGATGGCTGGTTTAGGTTAGGCTGGCTTATGCCAGTAAGGGTCTTTGCTTTAAGGTTCGAAAGGGAGCAGGAGGCTTGGTGTGGACCTCAGAACTCTTACTGTCCCGTGCTTTCCAGACGAATATAGTTTTTCTGTGCATTGCTGTCCTTATGAATTCTCCCAACTGTGTGTTGTTCTCCAGTTTCTCAAATATCACTCAACTCTTTCTAGTATTCAACATATCGAATCTGGCTTTTATTAAAACGCCTGCTGTCTTTCTACCAGGGTCCATTTATGTGCTGGTTCTTGCTAATATCTTTAAGAACCTGGTCTTACTCGGTTCTTACATTTTCTCTTCCCTCGAATTTTCTGTCATGTCTTAAAGAATTTTCGATCATTTCTTCATTTTCATTTTTATCTTCCTCCTCACCGAATTTTAGTCGTTATTTCGTAACTCCGTGGGCTAGTGGTAATGGGCAATGGGTGACAATGAGTCTCGAGAGCCATTTGAATATATATATGTCAGCATCTTAAAACATTTTTGATAAAGACCTTGCAATGGTGCAAGAAAGACAACAATTGTGTCTGTCTCGAAGTCTTTATCTTTGCTTGGACAACTTTGAAATAAGCTCTTTAATGCATAATAAATAATTTACATATAAATTAGACTCCTACATGTCTTTATTTTTTTCATAATCTCGAAACTAAACGAAAACGTACATTAACAAATATCCGATTTCCCTTAGTTTATGGTTCCATAATAAATCGGCAGTTTTTTTCAATACCCAATCTTCCAGATATGAGCAGCATATCCAAATTTGAACTTCATTTTGAGATTTGCATACATCCATTGTTTTAGATTTAAGGCATACCCCCAACGCTGTGATCTTATGTCAGTTTCTGGAGGGGCTCAAAAACATCGTTTCAACTGTAATTCTTTCTGTGGATCTCAAAGCTGCACATTTCAAAGTGCGTTATGACAATGATCTCTCTCTCTCTCTCTCTCTCTCTCTCTCTCTCTCTCTCTCTCTCTCTCTCTCTCTCTCTCTCTCTCTCTCATTGCATTAACTCGAAAATATGAAGCGCCATGAAAAAGGGAGTTTTGATATTGACTGACAGTCAAGCCCCATTCTCTCTCTCTCTTCTTAATGAAATAATTATGAGCATCGAGATACCATGACTACTGTTACTTATCACATCCACAGGTTGTCCTAAGCAAACATTCTTCTATATCTCATAGAGTAATCAATTTTAAATACAAAATACAAAAATTAATACAAATTACTCTGATTACTTATACATATGTTCGTGCATGTATAATTGCCTGTATATGTTTAGAAATCGACGACAGTAAGATGTGGCTGAAATTTGTAAAGATTTTATTGCTTTCATAAATGAAAT
>JANJGK010000038.1:26059297-26093226 GCA_039081455.1 Macrobrachium rosenbergii
CAGTTTGGGTTTCCATTCTTTGGCAGGCAGGGTTTCCGCCCGTTGGCAGTTGTGGTTTCTGTTCTGTGGTAGCTAGGGTGTCTGCCCGTTGGCAGTTGTGGTTTCTGTTCTGTGGTAGCTAGGGTGTCTGCCCGTTGGCAGTTGTGGTTTCTGTTCTGTGGTAGCTAGGGTGTCTGCCCATTGGCAGTTGTGGTTTCTGTTCTGTGGTAGCCAGGGTGTCTGCCCCTTGGTGATCTGTGCTTTTGCTTTTTGACGGTCTGAGCTGGTCTGGGCTTCCACCCTTAGGTGGTCAGGGTTTCCGCTCTTTGGCAGTCTGGGTGTCTGCCCTTTGGTGATCTGGGCTTTTGCTTTTTGGCAGTCTGGGCTTCCGCTGTTTAGAGTCCAAATTCCGCTGTTTGGTGTTCTGGCTTTTCAAAGTCTGGCTGTTGAGCCTTGCCATTTGACGGTCTGAGGCTTTTCCATCTGGCGGACTCTTTTAAGCTTGCCCAAGTAACAAAATATCATGATCCGAATGATGATCAGTCATACTGGACCGAAAGGTGTCCAAGTACGATCTGACATGATTTTTACATAGCTTGTAAGGTTTCCTTCATCTACAGAGAGGATTATATCAATACCATTTATATGTGTCAGAGCTTACGTTCTTCCATTGTTGGAATAAACGTCTGTTGTTTGATTGTCATTAGTCTCCTATTTCGTGTTCCGTATAAATGAAAATGTAGTTGGCTATCTTGAATCATTTCTCTGGAAAGGTAGCTCTGTTATTACCTTATTGGCTGGGCATCCAAATTGATGTCTTCCAAAAACATCAACAACCTTATTTCGTCCAAAAGAATGTAGATGTTAAGGGAAGGAGTAGTAGTACCGTTAAGCACCATATTTTTCTGCCTTAGTTATGTGTATATGAATTTCACTCGATATGTTTCTATTCTAGATTTTAATTGTTTAGCTTTGCACTGTACTTCTGTTCTCCAGGTTATTTCATTTAACGTTTCGTCATGTGGAAAACTCACTAAGACTATCACTCTCTAAAATGACATTCCCTTACAATTTGTGTCAGTTATATCATCGAGTAAAGAGTATAATATAAATCATAAACAATGAAGGTATATTCAATTCAGACTATCCGGCAGACTGGCAAAATTGAAAAGACTGTAGACTGAATGAACAGCTCTACCTGATAGAGGAGAGGTTTTACTCGGAACCCTTCCTTTATCCAGAGAATGACAGAATAATCTCGCTTTTTGTTAAACTTTTTCTAATTTCGTACAGGATAATCATCATCTCAAAAATAGCGCACACTCAAATTATTCCTTGACCTCTCATTTTTCTTTAATCCTTTGCTAAAGTTATGTGGCTTGGACAACGCGAAACATAACACTTTGATTTTTGATTTACCTTAGCACCGTATCACACATTTTGCAATTAATTCACTTTAATCTTTGTGCCATTCATGAAACATGGTCCTAATTGTAAGGGAGATTAGAGAAAATACTTGGATGAAAAGTTACTATACGTATATTCATTCTTACATACATGCATACATGCTTGCATAGGCCTACATTACTGTTTGTGAACCAACCTTTGATTTGCGAAGTAATTCCATTGGTTTTAGTTTCACGGATTTCAGAAAATCGTAGTTCTCTATCCTCTAGTCTAAAGTAATTAATCTATAAAAGTTTCAACCCGTAGTATAATCTTTTTGTAGTCTGATAGATCTGGAAATACAAATTGTCGCTTAGCTTGTGCCCATTGTAATTTCCAGTTGGAGTCTTTTATGCCGAATGTCACCTTTCTAAATACAGAATACCTAAAAAAACATCTAAACAGTACCATGAAAAAATGCAAACGTTTTAAGATCCAAAGGAAAAAAAATTCTACTTACATCCTCGAAGATCATAAAATCGAGGCGCAAGCCGCCCTTCAGATGTCTCACTCTCCGGCAAAAAATGGTAAACACATATCTTCGGGATCCGTGGTTTCGTTTTATTTTCACTCTCGCGCACGACAATTGTCTCGTCGGAGACGGCAGACGGGCGTGGAAGTAGGTTTCGTCTCCGAATTCGAACTTGGAAAATAGGTTTTAAAGGTTGACTTTAAAAATTTTGGTTTTGAAATGATCGGGAAACCAATTGGATTCAGTAGCACAGATATGTCCTCCTCTTTCGTATTCTGACAAATTTTGTGAAACTTTTTTTCAGCTTGTTTCTAAGTCTTTCAGTGAATTTTGGGCCGTTTAATTTTAGGCAATAATTAATCAGCGCTAGTCAAGATTAAAGTGTAAGCTCCAATACGGCGTATTTCCAGTTCCAAATATATTTCTTTTCTTTGATTTGCTTTTAAACTTTAGGGGAAATACAGTGAAAGAGAATTTTGATTATCGGCCAATGGATGACAGGGGAGGAGGAAACACGATGACCGGAGTGCCTGGGTAGAATGAAGGGAGTTGGGTGTGACAAAGTAAAGTGAACTATCTCTCTCCCTCCCTGCCACTCCCGCCCGCACCCCCCCTCTCTCTCTCTCTCTCTCTCTCTCTCTCTCTCTCTCTCTCTCTCTCTCTCTCTCTCTCTCTCTCTCTCTCTCCGGCCCCCTTACCCCCTAAGCCGTCCCTTTTCCTATTACGAGATCAACCTTTCCGTACATCACATACATCTATGGACAGAAGCCACTGACGATGAGAGAGAGAGAGAGAGAGAGAGAGAGAGAGAGAGAGAGAGAGAGAGAGAGAGAAAGAGAGGTGCATATGGGTGTTGAAATTCAGTGTATTAGCTTAACTTTTTTGACAGGCCTCTGAAATCTCGTTTGCAGTAAGTTGCTACAGAAATCATTGATGTTGTAATGAAATCTCTTAAAACCTTTATTAGTTAGCCTAATTACCAAAAATATTTAACTGAAGTGTACAAACACACACACACACACACATATATATATGTATATATACGAGTATATATGTATGTATCTACATGTATGTATAAATATGTATATATGTATATATAATATATATGTGTGTGTGTATACATTAATTGATAGGTACCATTAATGAGAATGCTTTCCTGTAAGAAATAAAGTAATTTTGCTGTAATTAGGGGCATTTCGATTTGTACACGGAATTAAATCAACATTAAAAATGTCTGCTAATCCTACCAGCTCATAGAAATTATTGGAGAGCAAAAATAGCAGAAAATAATATAGTCCTCCAGATCAGGGTAAACTCTTTAATGTTTATTAAGCAGAAGGAATACTTAATACTTTTTAATATTGTTAAGGAGGATATATACTTCACCTTACCAGTTTTGATACTAATTTTTATGTAGAGTATCTTTTATTTTGAGAAGCCATCGTACTTAGAAGAAACCAAATCTCGCATACAGTTTTATTTATGTATGCTGAGAAACATCACAGCTTATGGTTGAAACTGGACGTTGATCAGTAAGTTATGCCATCAAGGTTTGAACGTTAATCTGATCAACGACTTTATTTATGTTTTCTGGGGTCTCTTTCAGATTAATTCTCTTTATACTTACCAATTTCTAGGTCTTTACATCCCATGCAAGATCTGAGGATATAGTGTTAATTCATGACTTTCAACCTATTGAGCAACTGCGGTGTATAATCAGACAGAAAATCTCGAAAGTCGGTATCACGGGCGTAGCCAAATCTGTTTCCGATAAGTTGCAATACTTTGCAATACTTTCCACCTGTTGGACTCACTTGCTTAATGAGAAGCCCTCAGCAACGTATCTGGAGGCTGCCATATTAGAGGCTTCATGTGCAGCTCCTCTTGGATCAAAATCTTGGCTCTGCTTCTAATCATATTCATTCTGCTTCCCTGTTCAAGATCTTCTTCTGTAATTTCATTTGCTAGACTTCATTCACTTAGAAGCATTTACAAGGCTGCATTTGCCCTTGGGAGGCATCATACTAGGATCTTCCTGAATGAAGTTGATGAAATACCAAGATAGATAAATGAACAATATTTAAAAGTATTGTTCGCTTTCCGGCGAAGGGAGCTTTAAACAGATATACAGTACAATGATATCCATAACAGATGCTAAGAATCAGATGGCACATGAAACTTAAAGAGCATATTTTTTGTGCTACAGCTGAAGGTCGCCCACCCCATACCCTACTCACTCTCTCTCTCTCTCTCTCTCAGCTACTGAGAGCACCTGCTACGTCACCACTGGTTTACCGTGGGTTCATGACGCCAGTAAAACCTCATATGGCTTTCTCAACAAACCAGTAATGAGTTTCATTATCCCAGCTTCTCACTCTAGTAGCTCCTGCGTCAGAACTTGGTTATTCGCCTATTTGGACCCTCACGTAAGCGAGCTTATAGAAAAGCCAGAGGGGCATCCCCCCATGACCAACAACGTACTCTCAGTGTCTCGAAAATTTGTCAGTACTGGCTTTTACCATTTGGGGTTATGTGTGTGTGTGTGTGTATATATATATATATATATATATATATATATATATATATATATATATATATATATATATATACAGTATATATATATATATATATACACATCACTTTGCGTCCCGAAGATGTGTTGATTACACGAAAGTACTTGGCACTCTGTTGTTTCTTTTGAAGCTTTCCCTTACGCTTCAGCTGGTAAACGGATCACGTACATATTTTTGTGATTTTTACTATATATATATATTATACTGTATGTGTATATATATATATATATATATATATATATATATATATATATATATATATATATATATATATACATGAGTGTGCGTTAGTGTATTTGTATATATATATCGATTATTTGTCATTATCTCAACTAACATTCTTCCGATGAACCACTTTTTTTCAGTTTCCAATCGTATTTACATGAATTTCGTTTGTTACTCTAATTTTCAAATTCACTTGTTCATCCATGTTCCTTCTTTTCCTCCTTTTGGTTATGTCATTTTCATCTGTTCCTCGGTTTTTAATTACATTTTTTCAGTGGCTTTCTTTTCTTGTTTCCAATGTTTCCTTGGCTTTGAAAGAGACACCGCCATTTATTCGTTTTTATCATATTTATGTAAGGAAAGCTAAAACAATGCACTTGAATTGTAAGTCTAATTGGCCGTTTTCTTTATTTATTGTGTAAACAAAATTATTCATTAGATTCGAATTCCATATCTTAAAAGCGAATTTATTTTCTTTCTAGGAATCCCTCCATTTTTTCTATTTTCAATTTTTACAAGTCTCTCTCTCTCTCTCTCTCTCTCTCTCTCTCTCTCTCTCTCTCTCTCTCTCTCTCTCTCTGACGCAGCTAGGTAACTGGCAATTTTTTTCTCGATCAAACAGAAACTCTGTTTCCTCAGTGATATGGTCATAGTCCTATCTTTTTCTTATTTCAATTTTTACACGTGTCCCACATCTCTCTCTCTCTCTCTCTCTCTCTCTCTCTCTCTCTCTCTCTCTCTGACGCAGCCAGGGAACTCACTATTTTTATCTCGATCAGACTGATACTCTGTTCCCTCAGTACTGTGGTCATAGTCCTATCATTTTATTATTTCAATTTTTTCACGTGTTCCATTTCTCTCTCTCTCTCTCTCTCTCTCTCTCTCTCTCTCTCTCTCTCTCTCTCTCTCTCTCTCTCTCTCTCTGACGCAGCCAGGCAGCTGACTATTTTTTTCTCGTTCAAACTGGAACTCCGTCTATGGTTTCGTCCTCAGTAATATGGTCATATTCCTAATCCCTGACTTATGTCTTCCCTCTTTATTTTTATTTGTTGAAATGTGGGCTACGTGAGAGCGCCCATGCAGGTATCCAGTGAACTTTCATGTAACTTTTCTTTCTTTACGTTTTCCTTTTGAATAAGCCTTCTTCCTACTCGCTGTCTTGTGTTATTGTTATTATTATTATTATTATTATTATTATTATTATTATTATTATTATTATTATTATTATTATTATTATTGTTATTATTATTATTATTATTGTTGTTTTTGTTGTTGTTGTTGTTGTTGTTTTTGAAGAAATCCATAATGGTGTAAACGAAAATGTTTATTAGAAATATATATTTACATTTACACCATTGTGGATTTCTTCACCATTTTAGTGACTCATGCTACTACTATTATTATTATTATTATTATTATTATTATTATTATTATTATTATTATTATTATTATTATTATTATCTGGAGATTATAATCATCCCTATAACGACATAGAGCATGGATTGGTTGGAGGACCTAAATAAAACTTTCCTATAATTGAATGGAGGTAATAATTCATAAAGTACCAACCTGAAGCTTAAGTTAGTGTTACAGTCATGACTATTATGTTGGTATTTGATATCTGTTTGCAGTTGAGTTCGAGTAAAGGATGTGACAACATCCACTGTAACATAGCAAAACATTCGAACTGGTAAAATATCAGAATACCGTAAAGCCCATGTGCATTTTGTGCCCGAAGATGTATTGTCTTTTAGCTATGCAAAAGATTAGCACTCCCCCCGCCCCCACCTACCCAGGAGTACGTGGGTCTTTGGGCGAGGATGATTGTGGCAAAGGAGCGGAGGTGAGCAGTCAAGAGTAGGCCTAATGTTCTGGTTAAAAAAAAAGGATGCAAAGAGATTCCGACGTTATGAATTAATATTTTTTGGATATGTTATACCCACGTATAGTTTTTTCTCATTTTTGACATGCTATGTCGTATGTATGTTTTTCTTCTTAATGTCATGAAACAAAGGCGTGTCGATTGTTGGTGCAAAAGGTACTGCTGAGTACAAAACGCTGAGTAGGCAAAAAACGACACGTGTGAATTGTGACTGGTCTCATCCGGTTTAATCACATCCGCTCGTGGGGAGCGAGAACTGGAAAATTGAGCAGAGTAACGTTTGTACAATATTGTATGGTATAATCAATAAAATTCCTTGGGTAACTTTCATCTGCTCATGAGCATTGAAGCAAGTTCTATTTCTCTTGTTGTGCATTTACTTTTTGTGAGTACATATAGGTTACCTATTTGTATAAGTAAAAACATTAGTTTGAATACTAATAAAACCATAATATTGTATGGTAAGCAACCCTCAATTATGTGGATTTTTCTTGTCTGAAGGTTAGTTTTAAAGATCAGTCACTGGGGGTTTTGAAACCTTGAAGTGAAAATGGATTTGATTAATTGCTTTGTAGTTGCTTTGTGCGGTAGATGTTGAATAGGCTACCTTGTTGTCAAAATTTATGTGATAAGTTTCCGGCGCTAGAGGCATCCGTAATAAGGGCGTGTCCTAGGTATACATGAATACAGAAAGGTATTCAAACCTCGGGCCGGGGTGGTGCCAGTTGACCGTGTGTTCAGGTAGCAGCTTCTAAATTGGAAGTGTCAATGCATAACTCGGTGGTGACGAATGTAAAACAATAAGAGAAATTCTAAGGGAATTTGGAAACAGTGTTAGACGGACGTAAACAGCTCGGAGAGGTAGCCAAAGAACTAAATGAAAGAATTGAGAAACTCGCGGTAGGTAGAGTAGTAATTGATGAGTGTACATGCGGTTTTAATATTAGATGCAAATGCAGGGCACGTCGTCCTCGGAGTGTAAACTATAATACTATAATATCAAGTGGAAAACGACGCACTGTTGTTTTGGGATATACTCGTATATGACTTTTGTCGTTTCTCTCCGTACGGTAAATGGTGTAAAAAGCAATAAATTTGGGGCGAGAAAAGTACACACGAACATAATGGAGGTTATCATGAAGAGCGACGGATCGTCCCTTAGTTTTGCGAAAGAATCATTAGGAAAGGAAAAGATGTTGACTATTTCCTACCCCTGCCTGACAGTGATAAATGGAAAAGAAGTGGTATACAAGGTTATGCCAAACTATTAAGGGGTGAATTTTTATTTAAATTAATTGTTTTTTGAGGAATTATGAATATGAATACATAGCGGGTATTAACACAGGACTGAATGTATATACCTTGAAGGCATCTTGATGCAGAATGTTGCCATATGCTTTTTTTATTATTGTTTTTGTAAATTTTTGCACTGGAGACGCCCTCGTCGCTAATACCTTGTTAAAGTTTAAAACTCAGTGTCAGGACCGTGGCCACATCACTACGAGGACATAGTCCATGCTGGGACGGGAGGAGTTATGTTGCTAATTAGTTCTTTGGGCTTTTGCTTATGCTATGTTGATTACCATGCTGTGAGTCTAGAATTCGCGACCTCTTAGCACCCACTGAAAGCATTTGCTGTTATGCTGATTACTATCGCTATTATTGTCGTTATAGTAGTTTGTATCATTAATATACTGTTGTTGGTTTGTATGTATGTGTGTTATATCGTCTCAGTGCGAGGGGGAGGGGGGCCTTGGTGAGAGATGGTTTAGGTTTGTGAAAGGTCATCACGTAGTAATGCCTACCTCTTGCTTTCTTGAGGCAGTCTGTCAACCTTCCTGAGGTGTGCGGAGAACTTGTGCGTTGCTGACATGTACAGTATATGTAAATATACATACGTACATATATATATATATATACAGTATATGTATATATATATATATATATATATATATATATATATATATATATATATATATACATATATATATATATATATATATATATATATATATATATATATATATATATATATATATATATATATATATATATATATATCATTCAACTATTCACCCACGTGTCAGAACACAAGCCAGATAATATATATGGTTACTCAAGTATCTCAGCATTGCATTTATGAGGATTCTTTTCTGTATGACGCAATTTTGCTTTTATTTTACCTTTCACTGCATTGTCAACTTTTCTTTTGAAGATAAGAGG
This sequence comes from Macrobrachium rosenbergii, assembly GCA_039081455.1. Taxonomy (NCBI): domain Eukaryota; kingdom Metazoa; phylum Arthropoda; class Malacostraca; order Decapoda; family Palaemonidae; genus Macrobrachium; species Macrobrachium rosenbergii. The sequence goes on from JANJGK010000038.1 coordinate 26,068,098, forward strand.
CGCAATATCGTAATGTAGACTAACTTCCACAGTGGTATTTTAAAAGTATAGTTAATGTAAATGATTTTCATCTTATCCAGTATTATTTTCTCTTAATGGTCTTAATGGTAATTGTTTTGTTAATGATGATAGAATAGTTGGCTTAACGCAGCATGCTTACGCTGGGTCATTATTATGTAAAGCAACAATTTTCCGAATTTTCATCAGCTTCTATTGACGATATGTTGCAAATAGCTGGAAGAAAACAGCTTTTATTAAAATATTCTTTCAACACGACAGATATGTATTTACTCGGTGATTTCTCTCAACCCAGTTTTATGGATGAATTAAACTTTTGTTAATTGAGATGAGACGACTAACTTTCAACGATAGAAACTGCAAGAAAGCCAGGCAAAGTGGTCTTATCTAATATATAAAATTGGCAAATATTGGCTGGTCATCTAAAATCCTAAACATTGTAACATAACCCTGTTAGAATGAAGTTTCTCGAGTTTGCTGTGACTTGTTAAGTAAAAGATTATGTTTGCTGGCCATTCCCTTGACATAGTTTTTCGTACTTTTTACATTAGGCACTTGAGGGCGAGGGGGAAGATATCTAATTTCACTTGAGAATGGATAGGGATTTTTTTAATCTTTTCCAAGCCTCCTCTTAACAACCCCCCCCCCCTCCCCTAGCCAGGTAGCTCCACAGGTTTTACAATATCCCAACGAAACCCGTTTGCCAGATTATTATTTGCCTGCAGAATCTTTAGCCTCATTATTGGTTATACAAGAGACTAATATATCTCTCGGTGCTATATATAACTCAAGTTCAGAGCACGTAATGCATATTCATTAAACAAACGAAAGTACTCATAACTATATGTGCATACTCAAACTAATGTCTTTGTGTATACAAATTGGTATACACACATAAACTAAATGCCGTTGCTTCAGTAGCCTATAATCATGAGCAGATGAAATTTACGAAGGGACTTCTGTGGATTCAAAACAAGATTTAGCGGCAAACTTTTATTGACAATAGAAAAGCTTTTACAAAGTTGTGTAGCAAATACTTTTTACTTACAAAAATTACGAAACTCTTCTTATTTTTATGGATAATCATAGATGCTTCGCTTGGCCGAAATGTTATATTAGCCGAGTCATTTTTCCCTCTGTCCAGTTTTTGCTCAAAGGCACTGTTAGTCTGCTCTTTCCGTCAGAAAGGAACAGACACATTTTGAAGACAACTAGACGTCCTGTTAATGAAGCTAGCTTCCTGGAAGTAGATTCAAGTGTGCATTTAACAGGGTAAACTTTTGACTACTCAAATGCGTGACTTCGTTTTCTCGGAACCTTGTAAGTTCTGAGACATAGATTTGGTAGGAATCGCGTTAAGTGACAATATTCCGGGTAGACCAGATAGTTAGTGATGTCAAACCCTGTGATATGCCTAAACCTCTGTTGACAAGTCTTTCTCAAGATATAGGAAAGCAATATCACACAGGGAACTCGAACCTAAGACTTTGGTTCGAGTTCCATTTTGGTGATGCAGCATTAAGATACACCTTACCCTCTTTCACTCACCTATTTTTGTCTTTCATCTATTTTTGTCACATATGGGTATTTGATTCTGTAAATCTGTAAATATTCTCTTCTGCTTTTTGCTACATAGTTTTGAAATTAATTATGGAATAAAGAAAAATCCATTAGCTATATCTTTACATTTATACATATTAACAACAATATACTTCCCCTGACTAAACATATCCTTTCGGCTTGATAATATTCAATAAAAACTTTCTTGACATATACAATTCCGCTTATTCCCATCTTAATACTTAAACATTATTAGGTGTTTCAGGAAGGCAGGAAAAACCTCAAGTATATTTGTTCATCTATGTATCGAAAATATTTAGGTCAGATAATAATTTCATGTATTGAAAGGATGATTCTTGCTAACGGCTGTAGGGAAACCTTGCGCTCTTTGTGGCTTGCAGATTGACTGCGATAATGTTAGTATTTTCTGTTTAATTATGGGTCTTCATTTCTTCTATTGTTGGCCAGTTGTCATGATGCAGCCACTGCATGTCACAGTTGTGTTAACTACAGCTTAAGTTTGCCGAAGAATTTCTCCAGTGTTTGATGTTCTATTACCCAGTTCATGTCATTGATGATTTCCTTGTACTTCTCTTTGTGGTTTGGTTCTTTGTCCGCTGGAAAATATGTTCGCGAGTCAAATTTGAAAACCTTAACTGTAGACGACTCCAATTTCTTCAGAGCTTTCGGCACAGGAGACCTCTGAGTGGGCGCATAAGCATCCAGGAAAAACATCTTATCCATTCCTTTGTCAGTAATACGCAGAAGTTGTTTGTGGATGGTTTTAAACGAACCCGGAAGGTTATCTTGCATGCCTGGTGCTGTGAAGACCAAGAATGTAGTGCTGTCAGTCTTACAGATTTGTTTCAATAGCTTTGCTATCTTTGACATGACTGTCTTGTTTGACTGGGCATCATCATCGTCAAAACCTGCGGAATCTATAATTTTGAGATTATAGTTCAATCGAAGGGCCTGAATGTGGTTGAAGCAATAAGCTGTCGTCCACGTCGTTTCCTTTTGGTTATCTTTCCCAAACCTGCTAACTAAGTCATCGTCAATGAGCAAACGGAAACTGTCTTGAAATTTTACTCCAAAAATGTGGTTGACGACAGCCGTTGCGACAGTGGTCTTTCCTGACAACTTGTTGCCTACGATTATGATAATTTTGTTGGGGTTGTCATTGTCTTTGCCTATAGACAGTACTCTAGTTTTATTGACCTGGTCTTGAAAGGTGTCCTTCATGTACAGTTGTCGAAAACCAAAACCGAATCTGTGCCCTCTGGTCTCCGAGAACTGGTTGACCACTCTCAGTCGAGCAATGTCTGCTGGGATGACATAGCCAGCATCAACCTTTCTCACCAGTGACATATTTGATGGTGGTATAGATTTCAGCTCTTGGAAGAAGTCATCCACTCCTGGATAGTCATAGTGAAGGAATATTTGACTCAGAAACTGGTCATCTTCGTCTGAGGTCTGACCTTCGGTGTAGAACGTAAATAAATTATTGTAAGAGATCTTCACTTTTCTAAGACAGCTGATGAATGGCATGTGAGTAGGGGAGTTTGTAACCAGTATCTGTGCAAGTGTGTCTAACTTTTCAAAAGAAAGGTTGAGGAGATTGTATGTGTTTATGAAAGGGCGGAAAAAAACGGACGAGGACGGTGCAACAAGATTCACTGCGCTGACTGCCGTACTTTTGAATTCCTCTTGTAAAAAACGTTCTAAGTTCATCAGAGTTCTAATGTCTGATTCGGCACTGTGAAGACCGCCAAGAGCTGGGACATCTATTAAGATAAGATTAAATGAAAGGAGAGTTTCCTCTGTCACGTTAAAAATATACGCTTTGATCCTAGGGTCCACCTCCAGAACATTATCATCTATCAGTGCAAGGCGATAGTGGTCATTGACCTGTGTCTGGTAGATGTAATTGACAAAGGCATCTTTCAGGGAGGTTTTGCAGGGAACGTCGTCCCCGAAGAGGAGTACAACCTTATTTAGATTGCTGTTGCTTTTTCCATGTACCTGCTTGTACACTCGGTCTGTAGTGTCTGACGAAAAAGTCACAGGAAGAGGCATCAGTGAGAGGCCCCCTTCAGTGAAGCCATGGCCAGGCAGATTCACCATTTCGGATCTGGTAAAAGGAGGAAAATGAGACATTAATAACTGACCAAAGTTCATTTTACTAGTACGGAAAGCTTTACAGAAGAAGCTAAAAGGATTTACATAGAAAGGAAATTAAATTAAATTGCTGTTGCCAGAGTAATTTGGGCTTGCGTCAGCACAGCTCTTGCTCCAAGGAGCAGTCTGTATACACAGAGTGAACAAAATTTGTTGAAAAATTTGTCCTATAGGGCAGTAATGTGCTCATATTTAGCCTACTTGGCCAACATTTTTGAAAGTATCAAGAATGGATTCAAAATTGAATGAATTACCAAATGAATTTGATAACGGAGAAATGACAATTCGTCCTCTGCTTTAGGGCGTACAAAAATCTGTTGTATAAAGTTTGAGGCAAATAATGGAAACATCGATTTTCTCAAATGAAGTGTTAATCTATACGTCATTAAAGTTCTGTGTCATTTGATTTTAAAACTTTTTTTTCTGTTGTATCACCTACCTATTTTCTTTATTCCTTGCCACACCATGATTCATATTCGTGTGTCAATACAGATTGTACTTTCTTAGGTTTCATTCAACTGATTTCCAAAACTTCTTCAGGTAGCCTAATCTTTTCTTTGCCCTTTTCAGTCTAAACTCCAACTCAAGCGAACCTGTATTAGATAGCATTGTTCCTAAATATTTCCGTCTTCATAGCACTTTCTCCTCTCACAAAGTTTTAATTTTAACAGGAATTTAATAACAGTCTGTCGAGTTATCGACGTAAGACGCAGACACTTTCAGAAAAATACATAATGACAAAATAATCAGTAAAAACCGACAGGTGTACAGTTTAACGTAGTTCACCTTTAAAACTCGTTTTCTTTCATTCATCCCTGAGCTTTCATAGAAAACATCTCGATACCTAAAATTAACTAAATTTTTTGTATTTCAGTAATCGTTGATACTCTATATGACATCGGGTCTAGATGAAAATCATTTGTAAGAATACTGTCAAATAATCTCGGTGAATATTTTAAGTAATCATGAACGACTTTACTGAAATTTTATTCGTGGCGGGACAATAAAGAGAAGGCCTGATCTGGGCCTAAAATTTTGATGTGCACAGTTCATTGAGCTTAAAAACAAGGGGTATTAAGTGGGTATATATTCTTCTTCCCTTTTAATATTCCCAACTTTTACTAAGTCGTAATTTATCATACACACTTGGAAGTCTATAACGAAGGAAAGAGAAGTTTAGCCTACAGCAAAGCTAGTTAGCCGTTTGTCAGTTGCCGAAAGTAACAGTTATCAAACAAATCTTGGCTAGTTTTTGTTAACAACTGCAATAGGAGAGCTCATATGATTCATATCAGGATGAGCTATATAGACTATATTCTGGGAAAGTTCGGTTTTTATCATCCAAAAATTATACAGGGAAATTAAGTAACAAATATCAATCTAAAACGAAAGAAGTTATTACTTTGGTACTTTCTAACAATTGTTATTTGTTCATTTGAGCTTTTGTAAAATGCACTACTTCTTCACTTTAATCGGTTTCAGAGATGTAAGGATTTTACGTGGAAATTAGATAGCAAATATGTTTCAATCTAAAGTGAAGTAAGTTGTTAATTGATAACAAACGTTATTTATTCATTTGAGCTTGTGTTAAATACACTACTTCAATCTAAATAATTTTAGGGATGTAAGCGTTAGTATGAATGCATTATTCCATAATTTCACTAATGTTTCAGTACAAAAGTAAGAGAGCCTTTTAAGCAGTATCACATTTTTTGTTGGACTTTGCTTTTTTTTACCGTCTGTAACTAAATTGACGAAATGTGTTTTGCATTCCTTATCCCTGAGACGCCTATTTCATACTACCTTCTTTTCAGTATTGTTGCACTGATGTTATGGGGGTTCAAAACCCCATTTTGGTAACTGCTTACTCTAGAACACATTTGGGATTAAGTAATGTGTAAGTAATAATGAATTTTCATCTATTATGTTATTTGAGTTCCTATTTTAAAAATGTTGAATGAATATGCTGGAGTACTTACTTTAATACATTGTTTACAAAATCCTAATGGTATATTTAATGTGCAACCATACTGGATAAAGGTATTTAGAGAGAAATTTAAGGAATATACCTATACGTGATCCATTCCGTCCAAAAACCTTTCATATCCTCATACAACTGCTACTGGTTTTATTCCCTTGCCCTACCTTCCTATACCCACAAACACTACCCGCTGACCCTATGACTATACTCGTGAATTTTGCATCCCCTTCATAACAGTATTTCTACTTCCGTGTCTCTAACAATGTCTCATTTTATCATCTTTCTCCTGTATGCCTTTCTTCCCTTCTTGCCGAGATAATTTGTCTTAATCACTTTCATAGACATATTTTCTTCCCGTTTTCTCCAGAGTTAACTTCCATTTGTCTGAGCTGTCTTTTCAATCGATTAGCGATCTGATACACCTTCATCTATGCATGTTTTCACCATTCCTTGCATTAACTTGCTCTTCCATCTAATAAAAGAATTTTTATAAAGATAGTCTTTTTTGGGACAGTCAAGTCTTTTACCAAACACATTTCAGTATGAATCTCTGCAGTCGTGTGCTTCAGGAACTCTACACCTACTTTCAGAACCACATTTTCCTTTGTGACTTCTGTTTGCAATTTAATTACCTAGCGCAACAACCCAACCATAACCTTCAAACTCACCTAGGGACAAGTTCAGACTCTCCCAATACCTACTCTCTCACTCTCATTTTTTCCATTCCTGGATCATATACGCTCATTATTACAAGTTTTGGCCTGGCATGCACAATCTAACCCTTGCAGTTGGCAGACTAACATATTTACACTTTTTCATTCAACTGCAGTCTTCCTTTTATTATAAAGTACCGTCCTTTTTCTTGCTCTACAACTTTCAGCTCCCACAGGCACAGCTACTCTTTGCCCTTCCATTCATATTTGCTCCACTAGGTGCCATAATATCCAGCGTTCTCTCCTTAAACCTATTAACTGTCATATATTTCTTCTTTCCTGCACCATATCTACACATAGACAGAACCTCAGGGCTTGGTATTTCATTTTTCTCTTTTTTCTTTCTGTATAATAATAGTACAGGGTTTGGGGCTGCAGACCCCATGCCATAGCTATTGGTTGGCTTGCACACCATGCAAAGGGCCAAGAATACTATTATTTTCATATTCTGATAGAGGAGTTACAGTGCATTTGCTGTTGGCCCTAAGATAAAGAGCTCATCAGCCATTTAGGAAACCTATCCTCCCCCCAATGGTTTCACAACCCCCTACAAGGCTCTGCTCTGCCATTGGGGTAAGGTGAATTAGAATCTGAGCTTTTTGCACTTCCCAGGGTACTCGATGGAAAATACTGCCACTAGTTCATTGATCCCCTAGGTGCTGCAAAAAGAAAATTCAGAAGGCTCATCAGCAATGAGTCAACACCCTGTACACACATCTGCACATGCTCATGCACTTCCGTCGTATAAATCCCCTTTGATTCTAACACCTCGGCCACATTGTCAATCCAGTAGATACGATCAGATTTTTCTTTGTACCTTCAGCAATAGACTTCTAAATATGACAATTTTTCCCAATGTAACACCTTTCCTTTTTTTTACACACACACACACACACACGCACACACACACACACACACACACACACACACACACACACACACACAGATTCTCATCCCTTTTCTCATTCTCTTACTTATTTGTCATGATTATCTTCGTTACACCTGTACGTTTACCACTTTTTTAAAACTTTCTTACTACACATGAAGTACACAAACGAAAACTCTCCAGCTTTTACCTTTTCCTCTTCCAATTCTATTCAGAAATCCTTTGCACTTCCATGGCGAACAGTTTACTCGACAATCCTTTCTCCCATTCTAGTTTTCACTTTTTTGTAAATGGTTTTCTTTGATAACGAACCTCGTACGTCCTTCTTAGCTTCACTAGTTGTGTTAGTCATCTATGCACAAATACATGAAAGCAAGCGATTCTTCGTAATAGATGTGCACATTTGCAAATGCATTTAGTGTATGATCATGAGCCAAAGGAAAGGTCTAACTGTGGAATGTAACATTAAAGCCGTTTTCCTATATCACGTCCTTTATATCTCGAAGAACATCGAATTAACGAAAGCAGGCGATTCAGCACTATGTTCTAAGTCACTAAAAGCATTTGGAACTAATTTTATCTTCAATTGGAAGATAAAACATGCACTGAATAGCGGTACGTTTCAGATAAGACTAAACCGCTGTATTGTTATTGTAATTTTATCAGTGCGTTTGATAATGGTTGGGTTAAATATAGTTATCGTTTGTGTTTGTGGCTCAGATACAGAATAATTATTATTATGATAAAAACGGCGAAGCTTAAAGTTATTATTTCCTTATATGTGTTTGTGTGTGTGTGTTGATATTGCTGCTGCATTCGAGGGTATGTAAAAAATGTCTAAACTTCAGTTACAAGGAAAGCTGATACTAAATCCCTGTTCCTCTTGTTTTTCAAACGGGGTGCAGGTCAGGTTTATTAGAAGTACCGAGGATGACTGGTGGTTCCTTCAGTGTCTGGCAATCTGGGGATGTATTTGTCCTTGCTGGGTGTGCCGGCTCCTCTCAGAGTACCAGTTTCATTCCAGAAATAATTTTTTTCTTTTTTAGGTATACACTTTAAAATATTAATGAGACATGTATATATTGTTCCTGTTTTTGTTTTCATTAAGTTTGCTAATATTCCTTTATGCTTGTGTTAAATGTTGTTGCTTTTTCTGGCGATATTGAACTTAGTCCTGGTCCATGGAATCGATTATGGAAATGTATTTTATTTGGCATTGTCCGTGGATTATATAAGGATAAAACGGACGTGGATGTTGCTGCTGTTATTTTGACATCCTTCTTGTTCCAAAACTCTTGTATCTGATTTGCGATTCCTGTTGATTCCAGGGTTTGAGAAGCCCATTTTACTCAAGCATAATGCCATTCCAAGGGCCCGTGGAATGGCTCACTGTATCAAAGAGGGCTTCTCTGCATCTCATAGACCACTGTATGAGTGTGGATGTCATGAAACACAAGTGGTTAAAGTCTATGGCTAATGACTCTTTATGTTTTTTCTGGATATAGGAACCCAGATTTGGATGACTTTTTATGGCTGCTTGCTTACCAGAATGGTAGCAGTCAGGAAGCTGACTCTGGGGTTTGTTTCATTTTCGATGGTGATTACAACGCTTATCACACTGAATGGCTGAATTCAGCTGCTGCCATAGGTAATCGTGGTGCTGCTGGTCTAGATTCTCCACTATTTCTGGCTGTGAACAGTTAAAATATGAACTCACACACCAGTCTGGCAAGTGTCTTGACCTTCTATTCACAGATGTTACAGGGATTGTATCTTTTGAAGAAGGTTCGCTGGAGGGTTCATCTGATCATTGTCTGATTAAGGTTAATGTGGAGATGGATCAGGTGTTTCTAATGTTAGCTTTTCAAGAAAGGTACAATTGAAATTACAGGCCAAATGGGATCTTAAAAAGATCAGCTGGAGCGATATTTATAGAAGCACAAATATTATTAAGGGTTTTAATGCTTACCTTAAGACTATTATCGAGATGAGAATTCTCTCTAAAATCCTCAAGTTTTGTCTTAAAGACAAACCATGGTTTAATGTTGCGTATAAGCTTGCCTACCATAAAAACAAGAAGCTTATCACTTGGGGAGGAACAATTGATTGGACATTGGGGTGTAATTCCATTGAGCTTAAAAGTCAGGCTCAGATGGCCTATGAGATATCTGACAGAGGTTATAATGAAGGTATGAAGATCTTGCTCTCCAATGGTGATGACCATAAGTGGTGGTCTACTCTCAAGTCATCACTCTTTGAGATTATTCAAACATGCCTACCATTGTAGGGCCTGATGGGACTTCTGTATATTGCCTAAGCAGAAGGCAGAACTTTTGGGTCAAGTCTTTGTGAGCAAACCGAATTTTCAGTCCGTGGTGTTGCCTCAGTCATGCTTTCAAGAGATTAAGTTGTGTTCAGTGGCCTTCAGGTCCACAGAAGTTAAAACTTTGCTCCTGTCCTTGACAGTTAGGTTCGCATAGACCCTAATGGGATTTTCCCATTTTTAAAAAAAAAAGTCTGTTTTCAGAAGATTCGCTGGACTTTCAAGTTTTCCTTCTGTATGGAGGAAGGGGAACATTGCTGCATTACCTAAGGGACTAAGTCCATCCTGATTCCTCTGTGAATATAGGCTGATTTCAGTTACCCCTGTTTTACATAAGGTTTTTGAGAATCTGCTCTTTAAGCATCTTTGTAATAACCTACTAACAGCATTACAGTGTTGGTTTTGTAAAGATCTTGGAACTTGTGATGCACTTTTGTCAGTATCTGCCATCTTGCAGAGTGCTCTCATTGAGGATACAGAGGCCTGCATGATTGGTCTGGATTTTAGTGCAGCCTTTAACCATGTGAATCAAAAAGCACCTATCTACAAGTTAAGATTATTGGGAATTGGTGGATTCTTATTAATATTCTAAATGAATTTTTAATAGGTAGAACCCAAAGAGTCTGTGTTGATGGCCAGTATAGTAGTTTCAGTAATGTCACTTCAGGTGTTCCTCATTGTAGTGTTCTTGGACCTTTGCCATTTATTATCTATGCTATTCTTCTAGCTGTTGTTCCTTCTCTGTGCCTTAGATCTGTGGTTGCAGAATCCTTGAATAGAGACCTGGCACATATTAATGAGTGGAGTAGGCTATGGGCATGAAGCTTAGCCCCCTCTAAAACTAAAAGTATAAATAGTTAGTTGATCCAGAGCACTTTTGCCTTTGCGTCCTGATTTTTATTTAAATGGTACTGTTTTAAATGTCTGTGACCCTTAAGATTTTATGCGTAACTTTTGATAGAATATTGGCTTCTGAGAAGCAAATATGTAACACTGCTTCCTCTGTTTCTCAAACAGTTGGTATCTTACAGAAGTGTCTTTGAATATCTCTTAATGAGGCAGTTATATGTGTTTTAACTCTTTTTTATTTTTTTCTTCCTTGTTTGGAGTGCTGTTCTTAAGTGTGGTCTTCAGGTGATGACTCTTATCTCAAACTCTTGGATAGAGTTACGTCATCAGTCAAGTTTATTTTGTCGCTTCTTAATGGTGACTTGTGGCCTGGACATACAGTGGGTTCACCATGTTTGCTGCATAAAATGTACCAGCAAACATCCTCTACACTCTTGTTTGCCTGACCTAGCCGTTTTTGCATGCAACACTTAGGAAGGCTGCTGCTGAAAACCGTGTGTCGTGTTCTAGCCTCAGGAGTTTGATCATGGTTACAACTAAAATGTGGAATAGTTTGCCGTGTGCAGATGTGGAATCTTCGGATCTCCAAACATTTAAGCAAAGAGCAAATTTATTTGTGCTCTCTGCTGACATCTGCTGAATTTCAGGTGCATTAGGTTTATTTTCTGTTCCCTCATATGTATTTATCTATCACCTTTTCCTATAACTTGTCTCTCTCTGCAGGCTGATTTCCCTTTATAGCCCTTGTAGGTTTGTAGTCTGTTGACTCTATCCATAAGCATTTTCAGCTGAAGATTTCAAGAAAGAAAGAAAAGTCACTGTAAATTCAAGAAACTTGTTAAAACACTCTGAAGATTCTCAGTACTGTTCAAATAAAAAACCGCCTATGCAGTACAGGGACACAAAGGGATCTCAACCACTAGTCTCAATTGTGTGTCAGTCATGCCACATTCACGTCAGAGCTTGCCACAGCCGCCCTCTCACCCTTCCAAAACTGTTGTGAATGCAATAGGAGTTCATTGGGTGTTGTAGAGAAAAGCCCCCTATGCATCCTTTACCATACTACCTCCCCATCAACCCTTATCTTGTCATTATTCTTACTTTTTAGTGGATTATTCGTATATTTCTAACTACCAACAGCACAATTACAACTACAGTATGCAAACATTTATCAGTTTTTTATAAATTAATTTTCTCTCTTGTCCCCTGTGTCGCAATTTGAATTTCAATAGGCCGTTTCCTTATTTTGTCTTGCATTGGTGAAATGTGATTCATACATTAAATACCAGATAAATACCTAAATAAGAGGAATTCAAGGTCATGTATTGTGTAACTGATATGCCTGAATGCAATTGTTTAATAGAATCGGTGATAAGAGATTAGATACCAATGTATTTTATTTATGGCTGTCCTTGTTTTCAATATCTATTTTGTAGAGATGTAGGGGGGGTAGCTTAGTTGATTGTAATATTTTCAACCTCATTATTTTTTTCTATTTGTTTTGTACTTATATCTATGACCAATAGTGGCAGTGAAAGAAGTCAACAAAGAACAATGATCTTTTTTATTGTTGTTCAGTCCCAGAACACATGCACAAAAGACACACACATCAGCAAAGCCAACTTCCCTCAAATATTATTGTCCATCACACGGATTCTTCTTTTGCCTAGGTCACACTTTCATGACCTCAAGCTCATAATATTGACAACTTATCCAGACGTTCCCTCCAGCGTCAGCTTTCATTTCTCTCTCAATAACAAAGATATCTCCGGTACACGAACTAAAACAGTAGAAATTGATTACACTAGTAAATGGGAAAGTAACCAGTTTTCTAGAATACCACAGTATTTCATGTTCATCCTTGCATTCAAATGTGGACGACTGGCACACACCTTGTGGTGAGAGTGAATAGTTGGGTAATAATAAGATACTCTCAAATTGCAGGTTAATTAGCTTTGTATGGTAAACCATAAAATCTCACTTTATTCACCCATCTGCCAACCCCGTACAATGGCCAAGGTTAGTCATTATCTGCAGTGGGTAAACCCCACCAGTTGTCAATAACCGATCCTTAAAAGCTGAGTTAGATCAGGTCATGAGGTAACCTCTTGTAATTTGTTACAAGATGTTCAGTAGGGTAACATTCATTATGGATGCCCACTGCTTTATGGAGTGTGGTACTACCAGTTCCCCCAAAATTACCACAGCCTTGGTCTGGCCTTGAACAGTTCATGAGATAACCAACTGGATTCCATTGCAAAATGTCCAGTAGTGCTCACATACCGTGAATACTTGCCTGCCAGTGGTTTTCTGTGGTGGCGTACCCTTGTCAGTTGGCTGAAAGGTACCTGTTACACCCCTGAATTAACCCAGATTAACTTATGAGGTGACCTTTTTGAATCTGTTGCAAAATGTTCAATAGGGTCTTGAGTATCGTGCATCCCTCTAATAATTTCCGTTGATAGGGTACCCCAGACAGTTGCCCGAAATTTGCCACTAATGGACTAACATATATCACTCATGTGCCTTCACTAGTTTTGTTGAGAAGGGATTTCTGTTGACATTATTCTGTATGCTCTCTATGGAATCTTCAAACCGTAAGATTGGTAAATAGGTTGTCTGTGTCCAAGGATGCTATTGGCAAATAGGCTGTCTTCATACAGAGATGCTATTGGTAAACCGGCTTTCTGCATCCAGAGATCCTATTGACAAACAGGCTGTCTGCATCCAGGGATGCTACTGGCAAATACGGTGTCTGCATCCGTAGATGCTATTGGAAAATAGGGTGTCTGTATCCAGAGATACCATTGGTAAATAGGCAGTCTAAGTCCATAGATGCTGTATCAGTTACCTGAAGGGAGGACCTCATAGAGAGCTCTTGTTGGGTGCAGTGGGTTAAAGTGTTTTTGGAGCCTTAGCTATCCTTTTGTCTGATATGTCATTTGAGATATTATGGGTGTCAATGAGTTGACATCTTCATGGGATTTAACAGTCCCATTTCAGCATGCATCTTGATCCGTTGTTGCCAACCACCTTATGAGACGTGGCATCCTGCTGTTGGCTGTCTACTTTGGTTGCCATTTCACTTGCTCTTCTCTTGTGTGTGTCAGTAGGGTCCTTGTCTAGACTCTCGAACTGAATCGTGTCTTCGAGGATATCGACCATTTTTATGGTAACCATATATATATATATATATATATGTGTGTGTGTGCTTATGTATATGCATGGGTGTGTCAAGTTGATAAGTATTCGTATAAATCACTGCGTAAACCATACCTTCTTTTTGCTGTAGATTGCTGTATGCACTGTAAGTTAATCTGCTATACAGAAGACAGGCTGTTATTAGATTCCGTTTTGACGGCTGTAATCCGTTGCAAATGTAATCAACAGAAAGGGAATATTAGATAATAAGGGATAATTAATCGATGTAAGAACTGAAGATAAGATATAGTTACTCAAGCCTTAAACTTCGTTATTAGATAATCCGATTTACCGATGCACTAATCCATATTAATTATAACTGAAGTGAAATTACTCTATATTTTTTCTTTAAAATGTCCGATATAGCAAAGATTATGCTTATTTTTTCTTTAAGCCCGATTCACCATTGAGACTTTGGGAAACCTTATAGTAAGTAAATGTCTCATATTTTTTATAACATTATCATTTTTAAAATTCCAAATAAAACAGTATCAGAAAAATCCCGTTCATGAACATTTATTTGTCCTTGCGATAAATTAAAATAGGCATTTCAAAGCAGAGTTTCGGCACGGTTAAGAGGAAGAATCTCACAAATGCCTTAAAGGACCCAAATCGTATGAGAGGCTGGTTTTCTTTCTCTTCATGCATATGTTAATTACCAGCTCGGATCAGGTCATTTGAGAGGATCTCGTTGAAATGAGTAATTATCGTACTTCGCCAGAGCTCGCTCTTTTTCCTCTCCTACTTTTTCCTCTTTTTCCTTTTTTTTTTTGTCTTTCGCGAGAGTGGAAAGGAAGGGAAAGAGAGAGAGAGAGAGAGGATGAGAAAAAAAAATTCAAGAGAAGTTTTATGGAGGGGAATTTTCCGAGAATTCTTTTATTTTCTGCTTCTTTTAATTCTACCATTGTGTGTGTTTGAATGAAATGTTTTCATTTTTTCAACACTTTGGTGACAAGTTTTTTTTTTTTTTAACTTTTTCATAACCACTCACCATCACCGAAAGAGAAAACTCCCGTTAAAAAAAAAAAAAAGAACTATAAAACTTTGAGCGTGGATGATGTCTTCATAGCGATTATCTCCCGAACGTAAATAGATTTTTCCCTTCCCCCTTTTTTTTTTGATGGCAACTCCCTCGAAAATAGATAAATTCTGGCGGGAACTTTCCCGCGTATTTGGCATGTCGGAGGGATTTGGCGGGAGCTGTTCTGATGAGCTGCGCGCCACCCCATTGATATGTAAATCACAGAAAACCATCAATTGACATGCTAATGATCACCCCTTTATCATGGAGGCGCACGCTCGCACGCTCTCGTGTACGTATCGGTGTACGTATTGCACACACCTATCGTGCACCTTCGTGCAAACAGGCCGCGTACAGTAATAAGAAATGTGCATAAATATAAGTTATTATTCTTCGGCATACGAGACATCCCTGACTGATATTACGTAACTCAATGAAAATTAAAACGATCTTCTTAGTTTAATGTACAGCACTCCTGGGCTTCAGACAGGATGGAAGTAGTACGTAGTAAAGTTTTCCATCGAGTGGAACGGACGACAGTTGTAAAAGTTAATCATACTATAACCTAATTATCAATTCTGGGCTTTGATTCACTCTAGATCATTCACAGATAAGTCCCGATGGGTTCATTCACTCGAAGAGTGATGGCCATTGACAGTAACTGTCATTTATAACGAGGCTGTTTGATTGATTTCATAGACAATATATATTTGATTTATTGCTCTTCAAAATCGTAACAATCAGACAATTGTTTTATAATAACCAAGGAAAGCTGGACATCATTTTCTTTTAATTTTTATAAATATTGATTATTTGCCTATCATTTATTGTTTGTTTATCAACCTGCTTAATGTATATTTATACATAATTTGAACTTAAATCATTGGAAAGTTTGTGAGGAAATCAAGTGCCTTTATGTACATTCTCACTTTTTAGTCTATCAGCTCAATATGTATATATATATTTTCTCTAATAGTCTGAATATGACACACACACACACACACACGTACGGTATACACATGTACACGCACACACACACACACACACACACATATATATATATATAAATATATATATATATATATGTATATATATATATATATATACTGTATATATATATATATATATATATATATATATATATATATATATATATATATATATATATATGTGTGTGTGTGTGTGTGTGTGTGTGTGTGTGTGTATCCTGTTCAGACTATCAGAGAAAGTATTTTGGGATGAAGCTGCTAATTTAATGCTATTTGCCCTCGAGGCTAAGACCCACTGCGGTTGTCTTCTAACCTGGTGCAACTTTCAGAACGTATGACAACGGAAGCAGATTATGCCATAAGAGAACATGGTCGTATGATTCCTGTGTTTGTGTGTTCGTGTGAGTGTGTGTGTGTGTGTGTGTGTACGCGCGTGTATTTGTGTATGTTTGTGTTTTCCGATGATTCCGTGTGTGAAAATGCGTCTGCGTGTCTTCTATAGTGTGTATATAGATGGAGAAGCAATGCTAATCAAAGGTCTTACTTTTTTTTTTTGTGAATATTATCTATCTTCTTTGCAATCTAATGCTTTTTGATTTTCTGTAAAAGAAAACTATTGTGCCGGTTTTGTCTGTCCGTCCGCACTTTATTCTGTCCGCCCTCAGATCTTAAAAACTAGTGAGGCTAAGGGCTGCAAATTGGTATGTTGATCATCTACCCACCAATCATCAAATATACCATATACCAAATTGCAGCCCTCTAACCTTACTAGTTTTTATTTTATTTAGGTTAAAGTTAGCCATAATCGTGCTTCTGGCAACGATATAGGATAGGCCACCACCGGTCCATGGTTAAAGTTTCATGGGCCGCGGCTTATACTGCATTATACCGAGACCACCGAAAGATAGATCTGTTTTCGGTGGCCACGATTATACGCTGTAGGAGCTGTACAGAAAACCTGATTGCGCAGAAGAAACTTAAGCGCACTTTTTACTTGTTTATATATAGCCTAACTGTACTTTCTGCATATGTTTACCTGATATTCATATCCCTGTTATTTTATTTTTTGAATGTTAATCCAGGATTTTTATATGCACAGTTTATATTTTGCAGTACAACAAAGAATTTACTGATACTGACTTTCATTATACAGTAACTATGCAAATCCTATAGTCCTGATGTTGTCACGTAAAAGGTAAACGTTATTGGAAGGAGACGATGCTTAGAGACCTAGCTTAATTTATTTCAAGATGATTGCAGACCTTCTAAAACAGCAAGTGCTGTCATAGCGCGTTCTTTAATTCTGTGTTGATAAGGTTCGCAGTGGTTCATGAAGTGTAGCGATAAATAGACAGATAGATAGATAGATAGATAGATGTATAGATAGATATGTAGTAGAATATAGATATATAGTAGATATATAGATATACAGATAGATTGGTAGAGAGATATTTAGATAGATAGATAGATAGATAGAGAGATATATAGGTAGATAGATAAATAGAGAGATATTTAGATAGATAGATAGATAGATAGATAGATAGATTTATATAGATAGATAGATAGATAGATATAGATAGATATAGATAGATAGATAGGTATAGATAATATATATATAAATAGATAGATAGATATATAGACAGATAGATAGATAGATAGATAGATAGATAGATAGATAGATAGATAGACAGATAGACAGACCTTTTACCTGAGGTACACTCCTAAGCGTCTTTTCATTTACGCTTAAAGACCGGGCATAATAAAGATTTCCTTCAGCCACGGCATTCCCCCCTTCCCCCTCCTCCCTTTCCCCCCTCCATTCCCCCTCCTACCTCCCCCACCCCCCCTTCGGCGGGCATTCCAAACACTTCCAAAGGCACTTCAGATGGCCCTTGAAAGGGAATCCCAGAAGCCTAATCCTTGGACAATCCTCACTCGAGATGTCATCCTTCCTACGAAAGATGACAGCTAAACAGATCCTTCTGGAGCCACCCACCGCTACCCCCCTCCCCCCTTCAGTTTCTCCTCCTCTCTCTCTCTCTCTCTCTCTCTCTCTCTCTCTCTCTCTCTCTCTCTCTCTCTCTTTCTTTCTTTATTTTTCACTTCTGTGTTTTTGGTCAACTTTTTTATTCCACTCTCTCTCTCTCTCTCTCTCTCTCTCTCTCTCTCTCTCTCTCTCTCTCTCTCTCTCCCCCCTTTATTTCTCAGTCCTATGTTTTTGATTAATTTTTTTATCCGACTCACATTTTTCCGTCTTTCATTGAATGTTTTATCTGTTTCTTTCCCTAATTTCAAAGTTCTATAATTTTGTAATGAAATTTTCCTTATTAAAATTATGACCGGACGTTATTCTAATCGTATTTATTTTAATCCATTTGCACATAGAATGCACATCATTTTTCAAAATACGAATATCCGTTCCTCTATGTATATTTATTTCATAATCCGACGAAAACATTTTGAGTTGGATTTCTATGTACGGATGAGTAAATTTTAGATTATTTTCCTACATTTCTATGGACCTTTTTATAAGTGCTCTTTCTTACGGGTTTAGTACAACAAAGTCCTTTCTTTTCAGGATGTGCATGAAGGGACTCAAAACGCTGAAGTTTTAGAGAACTGACATATCCAAGAAGATGGAGAGGAGAATCCTGTTTCAACCAACCCTGCAAATATTATTAAGATTTCCTCCATAAGGTTGCATACTTTACAAAGAAGAAGAAGAAGAAGAAGAAGAAAAATGATCCAGGTAAGATCTACTTTATTTCCTAACGTCTGAGCCATTCAAAAGTGTTCTAAAAAATTGAAAGGTCATACAATCAGGAATTTCAGTAACCGCGAACTGATTTAGGCTTCGGCATCCACAGTGACTGATTCTGGCTAGATATTTTTCCTTCGTGCAAAACTGGCATCAGACCGGGAAAGAATTTTCATCAGTGTAAAAGCCTCGTAGGAGAGTAGTGCCGTCAGTGCACCTCATGCGGTGCACTGTAGGCATTGCTTAAGGTTCTTTGCAGCGTGCCTTCGGCCCCTAGCTGCAACCCCTTTCGTTCGTTTTACTGTACCTCCTTTCATATTCTCTTTCTTCCATCTTACTTTCCACCCTCCCCTAACAATTGATTCATAGTGCAACTGCGAGGTTTTACTCTTGTTACACATTTCAGACCTTTTACTGTCAATTTCCGTTTCAGCGCTGAATGACCCCAGAGGTCCCAGTACTTGGCCTTTGTCCTAAATTCTATATATTCAAGTGTATAAGTCAGACTTTTGTTAAGTGTTTTGTAATCCATTTTGTTTATTGATAATGTTCCAACATGTATTTTAGATGCCATGAAATTTAAAACAGTTGTGTTATCATTCAGAACTTTTCTACTCCTTACTAAGTTAATGGTACCTGAGTGCAGTCGTGATATTTTTTAGATTAGAAAAACAGTAGGTTAGCTTAGAATATTAAATAGCTTTCCCATCCGATTTTGTAATAGGAATAGCATGTTCTCCACCCGAAGTATCGTGATATCTGTAATAATACATGATGAATATCGTAGGGACTTTCCAAGTATCATCATCGTTATCACCTGTATTTTTGAATTGGTGTCACTAAGTAATCGCGTCTCTAATAGCGGGAGTCTAAATGAATCCTTTTAATTCACATATAATACCCGGAGATATTTGCACAGGTTTACAGTAATATCTTGATTTCATTATAAAACCAATGGCCAATAAATGAGTAACTTATAAATAAATAAATAAATTCATAATTAAATAGACAAGTAAATAATGTGACCTCACTACAAAATCAGGCCAACCAAATGGTGGTTACAGAGTTCCACAAATCCCTCTCATCTTCCTAAGCAATTTGCGGAAAGTGAAACTTAAACTGAATCACCACATCACATGGCTGAGATGATAAGAAGATGAGAAATACTAAGAACGGTAGATGAAATTTGTCAGCTTCGTCTAATCCTAAAACGGGCTCTCATGTAGCATAATGTTTGTTTGAAAATTTGGCTTAAGCTGTGACAGAAGAGAGAAATTTGCTCCCGAATTTTTGTTGGTATGGCTCTGATTTAGAAAATATTGCTAGGACATTGATTACAAATATCTTTCTCGTTATCATGGTTTTATATTCAGTGAAGTTGGTTACGTTATTGCTTGCAATACATCTTCAGCATAATCTCTGAACCAAAGCAAGTTCTCTTATCATTAAATAAGAAGTATTGTAACCTAAGAATAGTTTAAAGCTCCTGAACTGCATAATTGTTATAAATATAGTTATTAACTTAGCTGTGAAAGAAAAGTTCACAAGTAACAGTGGAAGGGGCTGTCTTGTTTAAATAATTTCAAAAAGTGATAAGTGTAGATTTTACGATCAAATATAAATCAAGATCATCTCCAGAATGCCATGGTACTGAAGATTGAGTTTCATGAACCATATATTTCGAAAAAATTAACAAGATTATTTATATACCTTGTAGATTGAATTGGTCTTTATAATTACTTTTAGTGGGGTAAATGAGATAGCTGGTAGTGTGATCGATCATAAAAAGAAAATTCAATCCAGTCCATTTATTCATGATTCTTTTTTCATTAATTCTATTGTTTGTCACTAAATATGCTGACAGTTCTTTGTGCTATAACGCCATCAATGAGTCAAAACATCAGTTTTCGAAAATTTTTTCCTATACCAAAGTCTACAGGCTTGACAACTCACTGCTGATAAGCCTTCCGTATATAACTGCATGAATCAGCCTAAGTTGTGAAAGTTTGATTGCAAGCACTGGAGTTAATCCACGTTTCAGTATTTAAAGCATGCATGTTGTTTCTTCTCTGGAGCCACCTTTAGCTAGGAGAAAATACTATTGTTAGATACACACACATACCATATATATATATATATATATATATATATATATATATATATATATATATATATATATATATATATATATATATATATATATATATATATATATATATATATCCTTCTCGTGGTCAGGTCGGCAACGTGACTTCCTTGTGATTATGGTGACGCGGGTTCGTTTCCCACGACCGGGCATCACAGTCTCTTCAACTTCTTGCGCTTGGATCTTACGGCTTTGTAGTGACAAGCACATCCAAAAAAGCGCCAAGAATTCGAGAAGTTAAGAGGGCATTGTGGCTATTACAATTACACATTTATATATTATATAAGTGTCGTTATCGAATAAAGGGTCAAACTTCACCGAAAAAAACTATTACCAATCACCTCCCTCTCTCGCTCCTCCCCTTTCGTATCAGCTGTGGTATTGTACACAAAGAGGAGGCAAAAGTAGATGTCTCCATTAGCCAATCCTACTGGACAATCGGCAAGTGTGATAATCCCGATGGGAACAAATAGTTACCAGGATAATCTGGCAGTGGTCGAATATAGCCACAGTCGTACGAAAACACGGACACACGCACGTACGGCTTCCCAATGTCTGTTATTATCGCCGATGTTTTTGAGAGGGCTGTCACATATTCTCTCTCTCTCTCTCTCTCTCTCTCTCTCTTTTTCTTTCGAAATATTTCTCTCTCTCTCTCTCTCTCTCTCTCTCTCTCTCTCTCTCTCTCTCTCCTCTCTCTCTCTCTCTATTCATTTCTCACTCCTTTGTCATTAGTCAGTTTGTCAATTTTTTCTATTAAGCTCACATTTTCCTCTCTCTCTCTCTCTCTCTCTCTCTCTCTCTCTCTCTCTCTCTCTCTCTCTCTCTCTCTCTCTCTCTCGAATTTCACTTCTCACTCCTTTGTCATCAGTGGAATTTCTTTTATTCAGCTCACATTTTTCCTTCTTTCATTAATATTTTATTTATTTCTTTCCTTGTTGTCATAGTTCTGTACTTATATAATTAAACTTTTCTAATCAAAATTTTGGCATAGCGTCACTCCAGTCTTATCTCTTTCGTGCCCGGCTTCATATTTTGGTGGTAATGCTTCTGGCTCACAACTGGCCGACACGCGTTCGAATCTCGAATCGGGCGAGGACGGAAAGATGAGCGAGTTCCCGAAAAAATCCAAATGTGCATCTGTTGATCTAAGCAGTATATTATGTACCTGTTTGTTAGACGACAGCTGTGGGTAGCAGCTAAGGTGTAGAGAGAGAGATAGAGAAAACAGAAGCTATGTGTACCTAAGTATTCTTTTCTCTGTCAAAATGTATCCTGTTAAAACTGGAAGAACATCCGTGAGGTAAATTCTCACCCATTCAATAAGATATTTATGTAACATTCTCTCTCTCTCTCTCTCTCTCTCTCTCTCTCTCTCTCTCTCTCTCTCTCGCTGCGTATATTCGTTTTTTTTATTTCGTTACATTATGTCTGGGGCAGGGCTGAGTGTGATGAATGCAACACTGTGCATATGGCTGTTATTCGGGTCAATTTCAAACCCATTTTAAAGAGATTTATCATCATAATTTATATTTAATATCTGAAAGTACGGACGAACCTCTAAAAGATTACATCATACAGGCTGGCGGAGCCGTCTCTGAAATAGCCGGGCTAAGCCGTATAAATTCTGAAAGTATTTTCCTCCATTCGATTGTCCTTCGGTTTTTTTTGCGAGAATTTGCTGACCTCACTCTTTAGTGTTGTTTACATGTCAAAAGTATCCTGTGCGTTTATTATTATAGAAAGATCGAACCCTTTTCGTTTTTTCAGATGCATTAATTTTACAACGTGTCCACTATTGTTCCATTCTAATTGGGGCGGTCCTCTCTCTCTCTCTCTCTCTCTCTCTCTCTCTCTCTCTCTCTCTCTCTCCTCTCTCTCTCTCTCTCTCTCACATGCCTATTCATTATGCACAACTCGTTCTCTCTCTCTCTCTCTCTCTCTCTCTCTCTCTCTCTCTCTCTCTCTCTCTCTCTCTCTCTTTGTCTGTCTGTCTCTCTTATGCCTTTATAAATCAGGTTCGAGAACTAGTTAGCTATAAGGGAAACTTGTACAAATGTAGTGTATGTATGTGTGTGTGTGAGAGAGAGAGAGAGAGAGAGAGAGAGAGAGAGAGAGAGAGAGAGAGAGAGAGAGAGAGAGAGAGACTATGCTGTTAAAAAAGAGAGAAGCAGGATAAGGCTTGAGTTACCATCGTAAATTGTTAAAATGACGCAAAAAATAGAATAAAATTAAGATGTACATAGGCAGATAAATGAGTAGATAGATATATAGAGATAAAATATTACTATAATCAGTTTAAAACGACAACTGAACAAGCACGGGAAAAAAAGAAGGAGAAAATAAATGAAAAACTTTAAACAACTGAAAGGTAAAGCAGATAGAGATAGAGAGAGAGAGAGAGAGAGAGAGAGAGAAGAGAGAGAGAGAGAGAGGACTGAACTGTGTTTACTTTTCTTAATCGGATTTATTCGAGTGTGTCGTCCCTAAAGTATACTTGAGGGAATTATTGAAATCTTTGGAAATTAGGGAGATGTCACTCAACGCCAGTTTCCCCTTCCCCCCTGTCCTTCCTTCCCCTTCCTCCTCCCCCCCTTCCCCCTTATGTCCCTTCAACAGCCCTTAGTCT
This sequence comes from Macrobrachium rosenbergii, assembly GCA_039081455.1. Classification (NCBI taxonomy): domain Eukaryota; kingdom Metazoa; phylum Arthropoda; class Malacostraca; order Decapoda; family Palaemonidae; genus Macrobrachium; species Macrobrachium rosenbergii. Next base: position 26,091,350 of record JANJGK010000038.1, read on the forward strand.
ATTGTGGAGTTTATTTCCCTGAAAGTAAATTTAGAAATTTGAATATAGTCGATTTTATTTTAATTTTTGTAGCCGTATTTTTTGCAGATAGAATCTTTATTATAAGTTGATAGGTATGTTTTTAAAGTACATGGATAATACCGGAGGAGGAATTGGTAATAATACTTACCTGGCTCTAAAAACCAGTTACTAGGCCCTGAAAAAAGCAGTTACCTGGCTCTATAAAAAAGCAGTTACCTGGCTTTAAAAAATGCAGTTACGTGCTGTAAAAATAAACAATTACCCGGCTCTAAAAAAGTTACCTGATTCTAAAAAAAAGTAGTTATCTGGCTCTAAAAACAGTTACCTGGCTCTAAAGACACTTACCTGGCTCTAAAGACACTTACCTGGCTCTAAAAATGCAGTTAAAAGCAGTTACCAGTTTAAAAAAAAGCAGTTACCTAGCCCTAAAAGTGCAGTTACCTGGCTCAAGGAAAGCAGTTACCTGGCCCTAAAAGTGCATTTACTTTGCTCAAAAAGTACAGTTATATGATTCTAAAAAAGCAGTTACCTTTCTCTTAAAAGTAGTTGCCTGGCTCTAAAAAACAGTTACTGGTGGCTCTAAAAAAGCAGTTACCTGGCTCTAAAGAAACAGTTACCTGGCTTTAAAAACAGATACCAGATACCAAAAAATATAAACAAGAAATAAATTTGAAACAAATTGTCGTGTTCCAACAACTGAAGCCTTGAACGCCTTGAAAACGTCATATTAGATCATTTAAAATGTGTATAACCACTTCCACACAGACCTTGTCGCATAGTGTCTGTTAGCCTGGAGTAAGTAAGTGCCACACGTTTTCACTGAATAGAGTCCTTCGAAAACTGTTGAGGCCCCGAGTGCCTCATCAAATTGCCGACTGCTAGAGGGCTGTTGTTTCGTTTACTGTTCAACTGCAGAACAGATTTCTTGCAAGTCTTGTGGCAGTCGATGGCTGTTTCAGAGAGGCTGCCATCTCACTATAAAACACCATATTCCTCTGCAACTACTGCATTTTCTTGGCAAACTTTTTTTTTCGGCTATTCTGCAATCCCCATAGGAGATTAGTGCTGTCAGTGTACCTCACGATTTGCACTGTAGGCATTAAGTTACTTTGCAGCGTCCCTGTGTGATTTTATGAACACAATGGAGGCCTTGAAAAAAGGTTTTCTAATCCTGTAAGGGAGGAGATTCTCCTTGTCATGTGACTTAACCTCCCTTACATAGGCCTAGCAGAGCTGCAACAGCTTACCCGAGAGCCTGTCTCCACGGTCTCTCTCCTCCATTGGGCTTGTTGGATTGAATCCCAAATATCATTCAGGCAACGAATTGTTACAGACCTTCTGCCACATTGCAAGCTCAGAGTGAAGTTATCCTCCAGAACCTTGTTATTGAAATCATTAACAGCTGCTACGCCTCAATCAAGCATGTCACAGTTAAAGGCGCGATTAATTTAGACACTGTATCAATGTATGTTGGTCGTAAAGTTAAGTTTCAGCTAAGAGTGAGAGGCGTGAATATCTGCAGCCATTTTACACTGATTTGATGTTGATAGTTGCTGCGAACTCTCTACTGCGCTTGATAGAAACAGCACCTTGGCTGTTTTCAGATAAAATGGGCACCAGAGCTGAGTCCTTTAGATCATTCCTGTTTGAGAATCTATGGGACATCTTACCTGACACCTCAGTGCCTGGCTTTTTCGCCATACGTTATGAAAAAACTTCACGTGAAAATAACTTAGTATACAGTGACGGCTATTTTTCTAAATCTAAAGGATAGCAATTCAGTAGTACTCTGAACTTCCGAGAAGATCAGTCTATAAAACATTCTCTCCAAATCAAGTTAAAAGAGATAATAACAT
>JANJGK010000038.1:26093326-26128326 GCA_039081455.1 Macrobrachium rosenbergii
TATACCTTAGTTTTACCAGACCACTGAGCTGATTAATAGCTCTCCTAGGGCTGGCCCAAAGAATTAGACTTATTTTACGTGGCTAAGAACCAATTGGTTACTTAGCAACGGGGCCTATAGCTTATTGTGGAATCCGAACCACATTATAGCGAGAAATGAATTTCTATCACCAGGAATAAATTCCTCTAACTCTTCATCAGCCTATTGCTTCTTTGAAAAAATACTAATTCGTTCATTTGCAACCTCTCATTGCTTGTTAGTAATTCTCAGTGATTCCTTTTATAAGTCCACCCAAACATCAGTAAATGATTCTTATTACCATGACAGATCATAGCAGTTAGATAGTAGTTAGAGAGTTGGTACATATGTTCACGTGTGTTAATTTGGTTGCGAACGCATGAACATATGTTAATCCATGTGCACTATATATATATATTTATATATTATATATATATATATATATATATATATATATATATATGTGTGTGTGTGTGTGTATTATATACATATACGGTATATACACATACATATATACATATATACACATATAAATTGCACACACTTATCTACATATGTATATATATATGCATATATATGTATATATATGTGTGTGTGAGTGTGTGTGCGTGCTTGTGTGTGTGTACGTATGTGTGTGTGTGTGCAATTGATTAATTTGTAGTTTGGACCAGGGACGTAATGAAAAATCAGCCAAGCAAGGAGAATGACTGTCTATCTCTCTGATGCCGTCCTGACGGGGAGAGAGAGAGAGAGAGAGAGAGAGAGAGAGAGAGAGAGAGAGAGAGAGAGAGAGAACACAGGAGGCATCCTTTTCTAAATCAATAAAGCAAATAAACGCAATCCCGCTGCTCATTTCCCAAACCAGAAACCAAAAATACTTAAAAGTATGAATGCGGCCGACCAGGAGGCAGTTAATAGCACAACAATGACGCACAATGGCCAACAATAGCGTATTTAGCGGTCGGCGCGAGTTTTGTTATTACAAGCCGCCAGAGAGAATCCTCTCCCCCTGGTCCAAAAGTCCCATTCCCCCATCCCTTCCACCCTTGCCCCCCATAAGCAGGGGTCACCCATCCTCCCCTCTGCCGTCCTTTCGCTCTCTCTCTCTCTCTCTCTCCCTCTTTTTCTCTCTCCCTCCACTTTTTTTAATTGTTTTCATTGCGTAGTTGTAGTTTTCATAATGTTTAATGTCATTTTTTATTTGTGCTAAGTTCTCGTGAGCTCCGAAAATTACGGTTTTTCGGAAACGCTTTTAAAGCAATTTAAAGTTTCCGACGTTTTGGAAATAAAGAATTTTCCATTGTGACGACTTTGGCGGGTTCGAAACGGGTATAAATGCCGCTTGCGAAGAAATTCTTAGGGAGAAATACGAAAGAAATACACAAGCGTTTGTCCCCATCCGAATGCATTCACTGGCTGCTACGCCATATTGAATCGGAGGTTTGTTATGGTAGCGTCCGTTTTCTTTGTGCTGGCCTCAGGGTACATGAGGGGCCACTTACCTAAAGCCTTTGGGGACGCGACGCGCAGCCGGACCGGACAACCGAAAATGAAATCGTTCCCATACTTCCTCAAAATAAAGCTGGCTCACCAATAACGAATGAAAAATGAAGTTAAGTAAAAATGACAACTTTTGGCACCGTACATGTTCGCTTTACTACTGCGGAAGCTTATTGTCAGCGACGGGAAATGAAATAGTTTTCATACTTCCTGCAAATAAAGCTGGCTCACCAATTCCGAATACAAAGAAAAATAAAGATAAATAAAAATTACAACTTTTGAGAACTTCGTCCATGTTCGCTTCATTACCGCAAAGGCTTATTGCCAGCGGAGGGTAATGAAGCAGTTCCCATACTTCCTCCGAAAAAAGCTGGCCCACCAGTTCGGAATGCAAAGAAAACATGATATATAAAAATTACAATTTTGACACCTTCGTCCATCTTCACTCTATTACCGCAGAGGCTTTTTTTTCCAGCGAAGGGAATTAAAACAGTTCCCATACTTCCTCCAGGAAAGGTGCTCACCAATCCGAATGAAAAATAAAGCAAAATAAAAATTACAATTTTGACACTTTCGTCCATGTTCCATGTTCACTTTATTACCGCAAAAGCTCATTGCAAGCGAAGGGAAAGATAATTTGTCGAGATCCATTCACTTCTTTTCACTCTTTTTCACTCGTGTCTTTGAAGTGCTTCCGGGCGTTTTTACAATCGATTTTGCTATGGTGTGGCGGGGGGAGGGGGGGGGGTCGGTGACAGGGGAGGTGGCTGCCGTCTGTGTTATGGTCCCTTTGGTCGTCTGTCAGTTGGGGGATTTTATATGCTTTTGTTATTCACAATATAGTAGGTATTGCTGAATCCCCCCCCCCCCCCCACTCCAACCCTCCATATCAAATAGCTATTGGTTGGTCCCCATAGGCCAGTTAAATGGTACAGAATACAAGTGTGTGACTGTTGAATACGTTATAACGGGTGATGTATGAATGTGTAATTGATGTATGTATTAAATAGGTTTTAGTGAAAAAAAGTGTAATGGCGTTAATTCTTTATCAAATGCTCATCAGAGGAATATTGCTCCATTCCTGCGGTTCAACACTGAGCCATAAATAAAAACAGCGAGAATATTGTGAGTATCGTAATATTTCCTGAATGATAGTTTCTCTAAGCGTCCAAAGAAAGTTACCTTTCAAATCTCGTGTTTTAGTTGATAGACAGATGTGTATCGGCGCATATTAAGCTTTGAAGCTGGTTTGTTTGGAAAATGATTATCATAATTCAAGATTAGAGTAAGTAATCGATGCCTAACAAAATTTTTCTCTCAATCTTGTTGATGCTTTCATGGTTTTGCATTCGTTCTTTTCGTTCTCGTTTTGTTATACCTGCAATACTGATTTTTATTTATTCACTATTTCATCTCACAATCAAGGCTGATTCACATTATACCATCACGTCACCGACACATCACGTCACGTCACTGTCCCATCAGCCGAGCATTGCATTCACACTATCCGTCACAATCCTGTTCAGTTCGTTCCCAACCTCAGCGACTTAAAGGTAAGAAACTCGCATAAGCACCGTCACGTCACGTCACGTCAAAATATTCTTTCCAATAAAGCGTGTCGTGATGTGACGGTGGAAGCCGTGTGCTTGATGGTGACGTGACGTGATGGTGTGAACAAGTCCATTTGATTACATGTAAGAAATTCTCACTTACTTTGACGTGACGTGATGTGTCGGTGACGTGATGTTGTAATGTGAATCAGCCTTTAATCGTTGAAAACATCCCATGTGCTCTGTTCAAAGAGCGAACGAATCGTTCCGTCATTTTCTGTCTAAAGAGCCATTAGAACATTTACCCGTGTTTCCTGTGAATATGTGCTTATATTAGAATCAATCGGTGTAAGAGAAGATTTAGATCAGAATGTACAATTTCTGTCTGTCTCTCGTGTGTATATACTGTATATGTATATATATATATATATATATATATATATATATATATATATATATATATATATATATATATATATATATGAATGTCTTTTCCTGTAATACTACAGTGTAATATGAAAATAAGAAGGCCCATAAAACACTATTTAAACGTTGAAAACCATATATTTCGGGCACTTGTTTCTGTGCCCCTGTTCACTGGTAGAATATGGACAGGTGGAAAGTTACAATGGTATATATACAAAAACATGAAGGTGTGGCCTTAGGCCTCCGATGTTAAGGAGGTGGCGTTTCTTATGGTTTTGGTCAATCTCCTACTTCTTAAGAAACGCCACCTCCTTAACATCGGAGGCCTAAGGCCACACCTTCATGTTTTTGTATATATACCATTGTAACTTTCCACCTGTCCATATTCTACCAGTGAACAGGGGCACAGAAACAAGTGCCCGAAATATATGGTTTTCAACGTTTAAATAGTGTTTTATGGGCCTTCTTATTTTCATATATATATATATATATATATATATATATATATATATATATATATATATATATATATATATATATATATATATATATATATATATACATACATACATACATACATATATACTGTATATGCAGTATACAGGTATATATATGTATATGTATTTATATTTATTGATCTATATATATACATTTGTAGGCCTATATACACATGCATACAGTTATCATTTGGCCTTTGACGGGCTTAGTATTTTTCACAATGTTTTGCCAGCCCTTTATGTAAATTCTTTCCTACACCACGAACATTTTTGACGCCATTTTGTCTCGTGTTATTTGCATCATTTGACTTAATATCGTCATGCAAGGGACTGATTAGCTAGGACGACTATATATATATGCTTATGTTATCCCTACATGCTATGAATATTTACTTGCTTCTGACCCCTAATGAAATGATCACTTATTGTCTAGTCAGCATTTGGTCCGAAAATTGATTATGTAGCCCTTTCCTTTATTGGAATGATAGACGAAGACTCGACTAGCTTGCAGTTTTACGCAGAGTTATGTAGAGACTATATATATATAGGTCTGCTGGTATGGTGCCTAGCGTCGTGACACGCCGCTCGGAAGTCGCGGGTTTGCGTGTCCCCCAGGGCGATGAAAAATCGCTGGCTCTGTACTTTGATCAGTTACTGCTGCAGTGTGGGGGTCTGCGGTAGGAGGTTGAAACCAACATTCTTTGGAAGCTTGAATTTAAAGTCAATGGCCCCTGTGTGCTTGTTCCATGTGAATAGGTTTCATCTACTGAAATAATAATAATAATAATGATTAACTTCCTAATCTTAAATCTACTGTGATCTGCGGGAATAATTCTTATTTTTTAAGAAACCAATCGTGGATGTTGTTCACTGAGAGCATCATAAGTCATGACTTATAAGTCGTGACTTGATTTTTAATTCCTTGATGTTTGTTCATACAACAGTTATCACTAATATTATATGTATTTTTGGCACGAAAGGGTACCTGGTATTGTACTAGCTTTAATGTATCTACGATTACAGAAATAAAGTAAACATGGACGGTTGTAAAGCCTTAGGAGACTTCAGCAAAATTTGAGACATATAAGTAGACTTGTAGCCTGATAACATTTTCTTAAGTATGTTACTCCGTTCATACAAATAAATATGATTTCTAAAAGTTTCCTCAAAAAGAGACAGACAGGCGGGCTGACAAACGGACAGACAGACTGTCAATAGTCAGCTAATTAACCATTCCCCCTTATGGCAGTTTGATCTGTCAGAGGTTATTCGTGGAGCTAACGTCATCAGATACAAAGCGACGCTTAGTTATCTTTTTATTTAATCAGTTATGATTATCGTTGCCATTAGCGTAAATTTATTTAAACTCCTTCCAAGACTGATTCTGTGGAGATAAGCAGAGCAGGCTCTGAACTTAATATATCTTTTTTCCTATTGTCAAGGTTATTAATGAGGTCTTTACTTTTGTTTTCTTTATCTTTCTCGTACAGTTGGGGGTCATACACTGGTCTTCATACACTGGTCTTCCTTCCAAACCACCCCCGCCCCCCAAACCCCCCCCCCCAACTTGTTTTGCTCCAATCTGACCTGGATGGGATAGATATATAAAGATGTGAATCCGGAAGGTTTGTGCAGAGATGGCAATGATGACAGTGACTATTATTATTATTATTGTCAAAAGAGCAAACGTTCATGCAGAATAAGCTCGACAGAATAAGAAAAGCATAGATGCAAAAATATAAGAGATAGAAAAAACCTGATCGGTAAACGAAGGTAATTATCCTATATAATGATTATTTATACACAGCCCCACTTAAAACAAAAAAAAAATTTCAATCAGTAATACTCTCGGGAAGCCCATTCGAAAATTTTAAAACGATCCTTGCGGATTCTATTTTGGCCGAAAGAATAGAAAACTTTATTCGATCAAAAAAGAAAAAAAAGAAACGTAAATCCCTCATACCACTTACCTGGGAAATTTTGATTGCTCATTTCAAATGGAAATTTTCCTTTTGATGTGACAATTTCTCTTTCGGTGACCCAAAAATGTGGTCCCGAGTAACTGCATTGTAAGGATTTTTTTTTTTTATATTTATGAGGGATTTCGTTTGCCTTTGTTAGTGGGTTTTTCAGTTGATATATTTAGCTGTTTTATTCGTCTGTCTAATCTAAAAATATTTTGACGTCAAAATAATTCTTTTTATGGGAGGAATACACCTTAATTGAAGTCAAGTTTTGCTTTGCAATAAATAAGGAGGCTTCCCTCACCTTTGTCATTGTGTGGGGAGGATTGGCAAAGTTACCATTTCAAGCGATATTTGCCAGTCGATTAATAAGCTATAATCCCCGTTAATGCCGTCAGTGCACCTCATGCGGTGCACTGTAGGCATTACTAAAGGTTCTTTGCAGCATGCCTTCGGTCCCTAGCTGCAAATCCTTTCGTTCCTTTCAAACTATGTACTGTCAATTTCCGTTTCAGCGCTGAATGACCTCATAGGTCCCAGTGCTTGGCCTTTGGCCTATATTCTATATTCAATTCGATTCAGTCCAATAAGCTATAATACTTCAAGAGTGATATTATCGATTCACACTGAGAGCTCTAATGATATCTTAATTCGAACATGATTTAAAATTTTCTGTGTAGCATGATCAATATTTCTCTTGGAAATCCACGTAGCATGTTAGCTAAACCCCAATATGAGGTAACTTTGAGAAAACAAGAAGATTCCAAAACTCTTCCCTAAGAGGAAGAAAATGTGGATACTTGAAGATCCATAATCATCTTGAAGGTGATCTGAGTGACACTCCATACGGAAAGAGACCTTCACGATAATTAGAAGGTCATGAAAATGTTACCTCAGGGTCGGGTGCTCTTCTGTTGGGTAATAAAAGTAGATATGTAGCCTTTCGCTTTTATTTCCACATTTTACAACATTTATATCTTATCATGCTTTCCACACTTAGTGAGTATAACTCAGTTTTGGTAAAATTTAGAATTTTTTGGTTTCGGGCGTGATGCAAGGGTGGTATCTCATTTCTTTTATATCGCTTTACGCGTGAGCTTAAAAAAAGGATGCAATGGTTTTGCAACAGTATTGATTGGCCTTCTCATTACTTAGAAATATCTTGGGAATATTTATGTAATTATGTTGCGTACTAAAAGCAAATACCTAGGTAAATACGAGCAGATTCATCATATTAAGTGTGCGTAGATATATTATGCAAATTCAAAATAAGCACAACGGACAGAGGGAAGTCAGGCAGCAGGTTCTTCATGCAGTTACCATATCTCAGCCTATAAATACCCAGCTAAGGGTCGTGTGATGCCGTTACACAAATACGGCATATCACCTCCTCACGTTAGATTAAGGCCTCTCTCTCTCTCTCTCTCTCTCTCTCTCTCTCTCTCTCTCGCAGGAGGTGCAAATGTTCTCTCTTCACCCTCGAACCTGTTCTTCCGAGCCCGAAACTATTCTTCGACAGCCTTCCTTCGGGCGAACAAAATTTCTGAAAGGAGAAAAATCCGAGATTTAGTTTTATCTAACCATTAATAGAAAAAGTCTTTGAAGTCTGATTGTCTGATATTTTCGTTAGGCGTTTTTTTACTTTGTAACACCCCGCAGGAGGTGCACTGTATGCATTACTTAAGGTTCTGTGCAGCGTTACTTCGACCCTTAGCTGCAGTCCCTTTCATTCATTTTACTGTACCTCCGTTCATAATCTCTTTCTTTCTTCTTACTTTCCACCCTCTCCCAACAGTTGATTCATAGTGCAACTGCGAGGTTTTTCTCCTTTCAAACCTTTCTGTTTCAGCTCTGAATGACCTCATAGGTCCCAGCGCTTGGTCTTTGGCCTAAATTCTATATTCTATTCCATTTTATTCTTACCTTGTACATGTTATGTGTAATTTTACCACGAAAGCACCAAAAGCCCGTTATTGGAAACCTACAAACTTATAACATTGACTGACAGTGAGAAAGCCTGTGGTTTCATAGTCTTAATATGCCTACATAACTCAGAACATATATTGAAATCTTTTAACCAGAGGCATGATTAACTATTACCTAAAGGTCTTAGAATTTGAGCTCTTTGGTCAAAGCTAGTATTTTTGGTCGAGTGTCAAGTGACTCAATTCTCTTTGTCCCCTTTCATTTCTGTTTATTAATAAAAAGTTAAGAGTGGATTTTTAGGACAAATTTTCGAAAGGTGTTCTTCGTGGCTGGTAACAAGTGACTGGAATATCACTTTTGGGGAAAGGGTACCTTATAGGGATGGGATTTCTCAGCCATAGCGGAGGTTTGCGGTCAAAGCGTGATTGTTTTTCCTCTCTAGTTTTTTAAAAATAATTTTGAATGCTTTTTTTTTTTTTTTTGTAGTATTGTTTTGGTGATCACTGTAACAAATATTTACGCTAAACGTTCGAGGGTCTTTTTCTTAATCTCATATATGTTTTTATTCCTTAGCCTTTCTTTTTCTCGCATTCCCTTTCTCATGTTCGCCGAATTTTCTTTCATTTCTTGAACTTTTTGGGTGTTTCTCCCTCAAACTGATCTCCTTTTACATCCATTAGCATTTCTTGGCATTCCTTGTATATTATTTTTATTCTGTGCTCTGTCTTCATATGTTTCCCATACAAAATAAGTTTCTCTTTACTTTTATCCTTTCATTTTCGGTTACTCGTGGTCTTTCCATTTTTTTCTGTCGTTTTTCCTTTCATTTATATAGTTTTATTCCTGGAATCTCCTCGTTTCTTTCCTTGTTTCTTCTTTCTCCTCCGTCCCCACTCTGCCTTTCTTTCCTCGTTTCCTTTGCTTTTCACTCTTCCTCTGTTCTTTGTTGTCTTTTTAGTTTTCCGTAAAAGAAAACTATTGTGACGGCTTTGTCTTTCCGTCCGCACTTTTTTCTGTCCGCACTTTTTCTGTCCGCACTTTTTTCTGTCCGCACTTTTTCTGTCCGCGCTTTTTTCTGTCCACACTTTTTTCTGTCCGCACTTTTTCTGTCCGCACTTTTTTCTGTCCGCACTTTTTTCTGTCCGCGCTTTTTTCTGTCCGCACTTTTTCTGTCCGCACTTTTTTCTGTCCACACTTTTTTCTGTCCGCACTTTTCCTGTCCACACTCTTTTCTGTCCGCACTTTTTCTGTCCGCACTTTTTTCTGTCAAAACTTTTTTCTGTCCGCGCTTTTTCTGTCCGCACTTTTTCTGTCCGCCCTCAGATCTTAAAAACTACTGAGTCTAGAAGGCTGCAAATTGGCATTATGATAACCCACCCTCCAATCATCCAAGTACTAAATTGCAGCCCTCTAGCTTCAGCAGTTTATATTTTATTCAAGGATAAAATTAGCCATAATCATACTTCTGGCACCGCTATTGGTACCAACAGCACAGGCCACCACCGGACCGTGGCTGAGCTCCGCGGCCCGCAGCTAAGAGTTTCATGGGCCGTGGCTGAAAGTTTCATACAGCATTATACGCTGTACAGAAAACCTTCGGCGCATTTTTTTACTTGTTTTCTTCTGCTCTTCCTCCCTGTCTTTTTCAAAATAAGGCATCTTGTTTTCAGTCCTTTATTTCACTTCCTACATTATTCATCTTTTTTCTTCCTCTTCTTTCTACCTCCATATCTCTCGCTCTCGATATGATTTTATCCATGGTTCTCTCCAGACAGATTATTGTTCTATCACATCTCCCTCTTATTCTACACCACCCGTCACCAGCACCGCATATCCTACACCATCCTTCATCAACACCGCATATCCTACACCATCCTTCATCAATACCGCATATATCTACACCACCCTTCACCAACACTGCATATCTACACCACCCTTCGCCAACACCGCCTATCTACACCGCCCTTCACCAACACCACATATCCTACATCACCCTTCACCAACACTGCATATCTACACCACCCTTCACCAACACCGCATATCTACACCACCCTTCACCAACACCACATATCCTACACCACCCTTCACCAACACCGCATATCCTACAACACCCTTCACCAACACCGCATATCCTACAACACCCTTCACCAACACCGCGTATCCTACACCACCCTTCACCAACACCGCATATCTACACCACCCTTCACCAACATCGCATATCTACACCACCCTTCACCAACACCGCATATCTACACCACCTTTCACCAACACCGCATATCCTACACCACCCTTCACCAACACCGCATATCCTACACCACCCTTCACCAACACCGCATATCCTACACCACCCTTCATCAACACCGCATATCTACACCACCTTTCACCAACACCGCATATCCTACACCACCCTTCACCAACACCGCATATCCTACACCACCCTTCACCAACACCGCATATCTACACCACCCTTCACCAACACCGCATATCTACACCACCCTTCACCAACACCGCATATCCTACACCACCCTTCACCAACACCGCATATCCTACACCACCCTTCACCAACACCGCATATCCTACACCACCCTTCACCAACACCGCATATCCTACACCACCCTTCAGCGCCGCATCAGTCCCCATCTTGCGCTCCCAGTTCCTCGCTATTCTTGCCACTTCCTCGGAGACTGAATCGGAGATGTTGACGGTATCCCCTACAAATTCATTTAATTGGATTCAGTACAGGTCCTTCTTAGGCCCAAGTTGCGTTGTTTTCGCTCGGGTCACTGTATTATAAAGGGTTCTTCCTTTCTTCCTTCATTCCTTCCTTCCTTCCTTCGACGCTGCGCGAGGAGGATGAGCTTATGTATATTCATGGGGCGACATTTCAAGGCTCGGTCGCTTGTGACTGCTGGGTGGGTATTTCGGAGAGATGTTCGGGTGTAGTCGATGGTTATGCTTGGAGCTGGAAGTGATGAGGGTGTGTGCATGTTCCTTTCGTAGGTAGATGAAAAATGGGTAATTGTTCCTTCATAGGTAAATGAAAAATGTGTAGATGTTCCTTCAGAGGTAAATGGAAAATGCGTAGTTGTTCCTACATAGGTAAATGAAAAATGTGTAGATGTTCCTTCAGAGGTAAATGGAAAATGCGTAGTTGTTCCTTCAGAGGTAAATGGAAAATGCGTAGTTGTTCCTTCATAGGTAAATGAAAAATGTGTAGATGTTCCTTCATAGGTAAATGAAAAATGCGTAGTTGTTCCTTCATAGGTAAATGAAAAACGTGTAGATGTTCCTTCAGAGGTAAATGGAAAATGCGTAGTTGTCCCTTCATAGGTAAATGAAAATGTGTAGATGTTCCTTCAGAGGTAAATGAAAAATGCGTAGTTGTTCCTTCATAGGTAAATGCAAAATGTGTAGATGTTCCTTCAGAGGTAAACTAAAAATGCGTAGTTGTTCCTTCATAGGTAAATGAAAAATGAGTAGTTGTTCCTTCATAGGTAAATGAAAAATGTGTAGATGTTCCTTCAGAGGTAAATGGAAAATGCGTAGTTGTTCCTTCATAGGTAAATGAAAAATGCGTAGTTGTTCCTTCATAGGTAAATGAAAAATGTGTAGATGTTCCTTCAGAGGTAAATGGAAAATGCGTAGTTGTTCCTTCAGAGGTAAATGAAAAATGCGTAGTTGTTCCTTCATAGGTAAATGAAAAATGTGTAGATGTTCCTTCAGAGGTAAATGAAAAATGCGTAGTTGTTCCTTCATAGGTAAATGAAAAATGTGTAGATGTTCCTTCAGAGGTAAATGAAAACTGCGTAGTTGTTCCTTCATAGGCAAATGAAAAATGTGTAGATGTTCCTTCATAAGTATATGAAAAATAGCTCATTTATTTTCAAAAAGCAGCTTAGAGTTTGCATACATTAATGCCAGGTTGCATTAATGAAATTTAATGCAATCTGTGGACTTTGTTAAGGGCCATAGACCAAGAACTCTGAAAAAAAGGGGTAGATAAGTCAATCTCGAGTATGAAAATTAGGCCAGTTACGTTCCCTTCAAGAAGATGTTTCTGAATACCAAGCGTTACTTTCCCTTCAAGAAAATGTTTCTGAATACTAAGCGTTACTTTCCCTTCAAGAAAATGTTTCTGAATACTAAGCGTTACTTTCCCTTCAAGAAGATGTTTCTGAATACCAAGCGTTACTTTCCCTTCAAGAAAATGTTTCTGAATACCAAGCGTTACTTTCCCTTCAAGAAAATGTTTCTGAATACCAAGCGTTACTTTCCCTTCAAGAAAATGTTTCTGAATACTAAGCGTTACTTTCCCTTCAAGAAAATGTTTCTGAATACTAAGCGTTACTTTCCCTTCAAGAAGATGTTTCTGAATACCAAGCGTTACTTTCCCTTCAAGAAAATGTTTCTGAATACCAAGCGTTACTTTCCCTTCAAGAAAATGTTTCTGAATACTAAGCGTTACTTTCCCTTCAAGAAAATGTTTCTGAATACTAAGCGTTACTTTCCCTTCAAGAAGATGTTTCTGAATACCAAGCGTTACTTTCCCTTCAAGAAAATGTTTCTGAATACCAAGCGTTACTTTCCCTTCAAGAAAATGTTTCTGAATACCAAGCGTTACTTTCCCTTCAAGAAAATGTTTCTGAATACTAAGCGTTACTTTCCCTTCAACAAAATATTATCATAAACCAGGGGTAACTTTCCTTTCGACAAAATGTTACTATACATTGAGTGTTACTTTCCCTTCGACCAAATATTACTAGTTGTCAAGTGTTACTTTCCCTTCAACAAAATATTACTATACATCAAGTGTTACTTTACCTTCGACAAATTATTATTACTATATATACTTTTGACAAAATATTACTGTGCATCAAGTATTTCTTTACCTTCGACAGAATATTACTATACATCAAGTGTTACTTTCCCTTCGACATAATATTACTATATATCAAGTCTTACTTTTCTTTCGAAAAAATATTTCTATACGTCAAGTGTTACTTTCGCTTCGACAAAATATTATTACTGTATATAAAGTGTTACTTTACCTTAGACCAATTATTATTATACTAATCAAGTGTTACTTTCCCTTCGACAAAATGTTACTATACATCAAGTGTTACTTTTCCATCGACAAAATTATATATCAAATGTCACTTTACCTCCGGCAAAATATTACTATACGTCAAGTGTTACTTTCCCTTCGACAAAATATGACCGAATATCAAGTGGCACAAGCACACTGATGGTGTAAAATGGTTATTGACACTTGATGTTTACATGATTCTTATATCGCTCGACCGTTTTGTAAACGTCCCACCCCGCCCTCGTCCAGGACTATTTGCAGATCGGATACGGGTGGATTTTCGGTCTACCTCAACAACATAATCTCCCCAAACTTATGTTAGGCCTTTTCCCCTGAGGATTTCGTTCAAGAGGATGGGGAATGAACGCTTGGTCATGGGAATAAAAGGATTAATTTTATTTGCCTGTCTTCTCTAGTTTTAAGTAACGCTGCAACAACTGGTAATTTTAAGGAAGGTCCCTGTGATGTATATGCTCTAAATTCGGTTGCTGACACTTGAGTAGATGCGACAGACACGCTCATACAAAGATACAGACATTCATACATACATGCATACATAGAGGCATATATCCTTACACACGTACATACTGTATGTGTGTGTGTGTGTATATATATATATATATATATATATATATATATATATATATTATATATCTATGTTTGTGTAAAATTTAGTAAATTGTGGAGCAAAGAGTTTATTTCCAATAATTTAAGTTTAATCTTCTGTCTAGTTCTCTTATGATATATATATATATATATATATATATATATATATATATATATATATATATATATATATATATATATATATATATATATATATATATACATACAGTATACACACACATTTATGCATATATATATATATATATATATATATATATATATATATATATATATATATATATATATATATGTATGTACAGTATGTATAAGCTGCTTCATTATGGTAATACTAAGATGGCTGCAACCCACCATAGCTAACTGTTTATCAGGTAAATAACTTCCTGTTTTAGTTAATACACCAGCAATAAGTGAAGCAGAA
Source organism: Macrobrachium rosenbergii (assembly GCA_039081455.1). Taxonomy (NCBI): domain Eukaryota; kingdom Metazoa; phylum Arthropoda; class Malacostraca; order Decapoda; family Palaemonidae; genus Macrobrachium; species Macrobrachium rosenbergii. The sequence goes on from JANJGK010000038.1 coordinate 26,107,339, forward strand.
CGGGCCTAAGGCGCTCCACTTCCTTTGGTAACTGAACCCGTGGCGAATGTACCAACATATATTAAATTTCAATGAATATTTCGCCACGAACAAATGTGTTGCTTGTTGTCTGAGCTGTAGTCAAGATATCAGCTGCATGTTACTGGCTCTTCTAACTTTTCATTGGAAAGAAAAATTCATCTGTAGATTTCCATTTTATTTTGATAATCTCTTGACACATCCAGGACTAGTGACTTGATCCAGTTTAACTAGATGTTAAATCTTCTGGTTTTAGGCATTTGGACCAATGTATGTCAAAAATTAGCGGAAAAATATATCGTCATTGGGTACGACGACTTATGAATCTCTCTCTCTCTCTCTCTCTCTCTCTCTCTCTCTCTCTCTCTCTCTCTCTCTCTCTCTCTCTCTCTCTATGGCTAAAACTAGACGTGTCGATTGTTTAAGTGCAATTTCTTTGCTGATAACTAATGCACCATTGCAAATAATGCGAAAATGAGTGTTGGTTGGTAATAAATAAATCCACTTTTACTGTTATTAACTAATTAAATACGAGAGTACACTGCTGTTTCCAAGTATTTATAAAGGGCATCTCACCCATAATACCTCAGTTCATATTCTCTTTCTTCCATCTTACTGTCCACCCTTTCCTAACAATTGATTCACATTGCAACTGCGAGGTTTTCCTCCTGTTACACCTTTCAAACCTTTCCACTGTCAATTTCCGTTTCAGCGCTGAATGGCCTTAGTTGCCCCAGTGCTTGTAATCAATCAATCAATCAGTCATCCATAATATTCATTTAAAACTCAAATGTTTGGTAGCATGTTTTATGTTTGTTCCAGTATATCATCTCAAAATAATTGCCTAATCCAGACGTTTATACCAGGCTGTATATTAGATGGTAGTCCAACGTTAGGATATCTGTCATTCTAAGGGGTAATGTAATTCCGTATTTTTTTTCCGGCAATGTGTAAATGAAGACAGTAATGAAGTCTGCAGGACTGATTTAAGATAAATGAGAATGTTGATAAGAAACATGTGCCAGAGATCACAAAAGAAACGTCATCGACTTCGCATTTTAAAAATTTTATGTAGGCAACAAAAAAGTTTAATTTTTTGTGTATGCAACAAAAAAAGACTTCTTTAGTGATTTCCATTAGGATTGTGCCACATGTAAATCAAATGTTTGGTAAATGTGGGTGTAAAATGCCAAATTAATGACAGTTGAGGAACAAACCTGCAGCGCAAGTGCACCATGTATGGTACATGAAACCAAAGGGTCTTCCTGCTGGTAATTAGACCTAACCAAAGATTTTTTCTACTGCATGATGAACCACACATTACCATCAATTCTCTTACCCCAAAGATTAAGGAACATTACTATAAAATGCTTGGTAAACGCAAGGGTAAAATGAGAATTGAAGGTAAAATGACAAATGAAGACCAAACCTGTAGTGCACATTCACATTGTATGAGAAATAGACCTAACCAAAGATCTTCTGTACTTCTGCATGATGAACCAGTCATCACCATTTAATTCTCTTACTCTGATCCTAATCTCAGAGAATGACCTCCTCAATCCCCCAGGGTAAAAAGCGAGTCGAAACGACAGGCACTACTCGTTTCAAACACATAAACGTCAAAGTTGGTGGGCCGTATGGGGAAGAACCATATAGTCTTATGCGGTTGTCATTACCATATTTTGCATATATGCAGATGAGGGTTAGACAGAGGGTACGAGAGGAGGGGGAGGAAGGGAGGGGGGGTGGAGGATACTTAGAGAGAGAGGAGGGGTGGATTTAGGGGTTGGGGAGCAGCAGCTAGCCAGTGTTCCCTGAAGCGTGTATTAGTATTCCATGTCTCATATCATTTCTGCAAAGGGAGGCCCTGACTCTCTCTCTCTCTCTCTCTCTCTCTCTCTCTCTCTCTCCCCAGTTTTCGAAGATTAGAGAGGACAGGTGCCGGAAGGGAGCTCTACATAATAGCCTCCACCCCGCTTACATAATATATAGGCTATATATATATATATATATATATATATATATATATATATATATATATATATATATATATATATATATATATATATATGTTAGACGAAGTGGATGAGCCTGCTCCGTTATGAGCCCGTTAAATCTCTTTTAGTCTGAGACGTGAATAAGTCGTCCAGAATTAGTCGAGTGTAGCCTAGTGGAACGCAACAGGGACGGAAAGGGCAGGAGCTAGCAACCTCATCCCCAAAAGACTTATCAGAGCCACCTCTTCTCATTGGGAAAAGGAATACATAGTTTTATGTATGTATGTATATATACTGTATATATATATAAGTGTGTATGTGTGTAGAAAGAGAAATACCAGTAAACAGAGAGGACGATGAACAATTACATATACAGCATATGGATCCAGTTTGTGTGGAACTGAGAATTGTTAAATTTAAACTATTATGAACTCAAATCTCGGTTGCATATGATCTCCCTGGCACCTCTAGCCTGTGGGGCTGCTGACAATATTAACTCAAAGATCTTGGAGGAAGGCATCCGGTTAATAGTTCCCCACTTAACTGGAAACTTATTAAGGATTGCAGATATTGCCTAATTGTGCTTTCAATATGATGACAAACAAGTAAAAAAATGCGCCGAATTTTCTTCGGCGCGACCGAGTTTTCTGTACGGCCGACCGAAAATAGGTCTTATCATTCGGTATGCGGTGGCCTATCCTGTATCGTTGCCAGAAGCACGATTATGGCTAACTTTAATCTTAAATAAAATAAAAACTACTGAGGCTAGAGGGCTGCAATTTGGTATGTTTGATGACTGGAGGGTGGATGATCAACATACTAATTTGCAGCCCTCTAGCCTCTGTGGTTTTTAAGATCTGAGGGCGGACAGAAAAAGTGCGGACAGAAGAAAGTGCAGACAGAATAAAGTGCGGACGGACACACAAAGCCGGCACAATAGTTTTCTTTTACAGAAAACGAAAAATTCAATAATAAGAAACAATCACCCTTGAATTTACTGTTTACCATTTAACAACTATGATTGTGATCCAAAGCGGAAAGTACTAAGGACCAAAGCTTCCGAAGTAAGGAACAAGGAAAGTTATAGCATTGGTGGAATGGAACGGAATATAGAGTTTAGGCCAAAGGCCAAGCGCTGGGACCAATGAGGTCATTCAGCGTTAGAAAGGAAATTGAGAGCAAGTAGGCTGGAAAGGTGTAACAGGAGGAAAACCTCGCAGTTGTACTATGAAATAATTGTTAGGAGAGGGTGGATATCAAGGTGGAAGAAAGATAATATGAACGGAGGTACAGTAAAGGGAATGATAGGGGCTGCAGCTAAAGGGCCGAAGGGACACTGCAAAGAACCTTGAGTAATGCCTACAGTGAACCACGTGAGGTGTACTGACGACACTAACCCTCCTACGGGATATAGCATTGGTGAAGCCAGGTATAATTATTACTAGGAGAAGAGTTGTCAGAGTGCAGAAGTTGTGGGTGAAATGTTGGTAGAAGTTGACCAAGTACAGCTTTTAGCTAACATACCCTGAAAAGTGCAAGTGCTACAACTAGTTTTCTATTTTTTTTATAGTATCAGTTGCATCCTTTGTCACAGTGGACATATTTTTGTAACAAACATGAGCAATATGGCAATGATTTAACTATCACAACACAAAAAAGTATGAATTTAATAATAATAATAATAATAATAATAATAATAATAATAATAATAATAATAATACATTACATTCTGGTATATGTATCAAACATTGGACTTTACAGTTGCTGCATCTTATAGCTCTGCCAAGATGCATTCAAAAGGCCCTCTATGAGAATCACAATTTCTTCAGCTAGGTTATTTAACTGTAGGTTCCTCTTGAAAGTATATTGTCAGCTTCCGCGTGAGCATAGTCGGAGGAATGGGTCCTTGTTACCGACCTAGTCCATTATTTACTGGAAGTACATTAAAAAATATATATAGTTTTCAGTAGGGCGCAATAGGGAATTGTTCCCTTGTTAATCATACAGTACCAGATGCCTTCAATTCCTTCATATTCTTCATCAGAGCAATGATCTGACTTGCCAGCCATTAATCAGTGCTTCAAAGAAAGATGCTTACCATGAGTTTGAAAAATAATCATGTTCTTCCCTAATTAACCATACAGTACCAGATGCCTTCAATTCCTTAATATTCACATTCTTCATCAGAGTAAAGGTCTGACTTGCCGGCCATTAATCAGTGCTTAAAGGAAAAAAACCCTATAGGAATGAAAAAAATAATCATGTTCTTCAGTAACGAATACTTTTCCCTTAAAAATAAGTAACGGTATTGCCATTTAAAGATAGGCAAATATTTTTTTTCATACTTGCATAATCAGGTAAAACTTTTGATTGATTGAACAGGCTACTCTTTCACTTTGTTTCCTGAAGTTTATGCAATTAGCTATTCGTCAGACGTAGCCAAACATTGCAAAGACAAACAGAGTAATTTACAAATAAAGATAAGTAGAAACACAACTAAATAATGAAGGATGTACGTACGCAATAACAGTTGCTAGGAAAAAATCGAAGGGGCTGTGCAAAGCAGTTGAAAGTATTAATATAGTTTCTTAAATGGATGAGCATCAATCTCCACAACACTTCCCAGAAGACAGTACAACAGATTTGCAGTGTGGAGAATATAGAGCCTCTGGTTCAAGTAAGTTTAAGACCATAGAACCAAGCGAGCTACTGAATGCTATTCACCTACCTCTTGTAGAACACTTTGCGAGCTATTGAAGGCTACTTATCTACCTCTTGTAGAACACTCCTCAAGTAAGTTTAAGACCATAGAACCAACCTCTACTGAGTGCAGATGCTGGCACAGTGAAAAACGATCACCAAGAACTAATCTCAAGCTGCAGACACTATAGATGATAACTGAGATTCTCCACTGAAATACTACTGTTGAAAGCTAACGAACTGGACATCTCTGATTATGATCTAGTTCCAGTTGCTGCTTGTTAGGAAAATGTAAGCCACCACTTTGAGCAATTATCCAAGAAGAAGAAGCTCCCAAGAGACTGCAGGCATACAAAGAGGAAACAATATTGCAGTAAGGTTAAAACACACAAGATCTGAGGCATGTGGCATAAATAATGTCCCTTCTGTGCAGATAAGGAGCCTTGCGAACAATACTAAGCTTTCTGAAAGCTTTACATGACATTATTTCGAGCTTTCATGAAATTAAAGTACAGTCTTCCTTATAACCACTGAATCATGGAATGGAAGCATGGTACGAGATCGGCTAATCAAAAAATCTTAGTTTTTCATGAGCGAGGTCTCATTAGCACTGAGTGAATAACCACAAGAGGTTCCTTTCTTTTCTGTAATAACAGAAATTGCCATTAGTCAATGGGAATGAAGAATGAATGAATGAATATTCATGCATTAGTTACAATATTTTATGTACATTTGCATCCAATTACAGTGACAGTTATTATGTGACAGTTATTAAGAAATGGCGCGGCCTATGGTAAAAAGAACAAGGTATTATTTTTTCAAGTTGCCTAGAGAGAGAGAGAGAGAGAGAGAGAGAGAGAGAGAGAGAGAGAGAGAGAGAGAGAGAGAGAGAGATGGGGCTGTCTGTATGTTGATAGTATGTATAGACGTCAAAAGATCAGCATGACACACTGTAAATACAAGCAGGCAAGCAAGCGCGCAGACGGGAAGGTAAACATTCACCACTGCAAAGGCAAAACTGTTTCCGCATGCATCAAAAACAGGGAAGGCAATCAAAAAACATTCACTCGAAAAATTCACTTTTCTTTTCTACTGATATTCTATAAACATGAGATATCTTTCGGCGTGTGCCACTCGCTAGCTTAAAACATGTTTCCTTTTCTCTCTCTCTCTCTCTCTCTCTCTCTCTCTCTCTCTCTCTCTCTCTCTCTCTCTCTCTCTCTCTCTCTTGTCCTTTTTGCAAATTCTGACTTTTCAGAAATTTCGGAACCGGTGTTCAAAATTTTACTTTCCTCCCGTTTTACCCTGCCTTTGTGGCGAGACTAGAGACAAAAATAAATTGTCGGTTTTTGCGGAGATGAATCAGTCCTGTGTACTGGCCATCATAAGAACAGAGTATATCAGGTCACTGCCGTAGGCAATGCTCAATTAGGCAATGATTGGTGTATTCATATATATAGTTTTTAACTGGGCCAAATCAGTCGTGAGTATTGGCCATCATAAGAACAGAGTATATCAGATCACTGCCGTAGGCAATGCTTAATTAGGCAGTAATTATTGTACTAATATATAGTTTTTAAATGGACTATTTGGAATAACGGATGCTCCTCAGAAATACGTGATCTCTTTGGCAGCAGGTTTATCATCCAATGAGTTTGATAAAGACCTACAATAATGAGACTTAAGTTAAAAGGGTATAAACAAATTTCTGTAGAATTTCGGGTTACCTCAGAGAAGCTATGGGTACCAACAACATAAGAAACCAGCGGACCGTAGCTGAGTTTCATGGGCAGCGGCTAAGAGTTTTATGGGCCGTGGCTGAGTCCACCACCGGACACAGGGTTTCGAACAGTTTAGGTGAAGAATGTGCATTGTTTATATGAATGCAGCTGATTATAGCACAGAATCTACTTCTGATGTTAATACGTCTCTTTGCAGATCAGTTATGCCCGGAGGAAAGATCTGAAGATCTGGTTCACAGAGACTTATCAGATGGCCACATTCAAGAGATGTTGACATGACCCATGATGATCGATTCGGAGAAGAGAGCGATTCTCGCTTGTGCCTGTCGTAGTCAAGAGATATTCAGCAATTCATTTAGCTTAAAGGTAAGTGATTTATTGGGATATACGTTGGTTAAAGGAGCAGCGGAATGTTTAATGAAATCATCACTTGCTCCCGCGTTGTCTTGTGGATCAGGCTTTAGCTCCAGTTTATTCTGATTACTGAAGTTGAACTTTCGCCTTACTGATTTGCCGTTCCCGTGCCATGCTCCCAGTCCTTTTCTTAAACGGTGGAAGAACGTAAAAGTTAAATAGCCTCCCAATTTAGCAATAAACTCTTGATCAGTAATATTCTTTATCTTGTATCTGACACATTGCCTGATTGAAAATGTATGAATCAGCAATGAATAGTGTATTATTAAGAATGAGAAATCTTTACGATTTTCATGATAAATAAGGAAGTCATTTATCATTTTACTATATTAGGAGTCATTTCCGAAATCATTTGCCCCATTAGGCCTAGACTTAAAGAACTACTAGTTAGTCTTTTCAAGTTTGCAACTTTGAGAAATAACGCTTTTATGTAGGTTTTCCTGGTCCTACTCTGAAGGAACCAGAGAATATGATGAAGTTCGTGAGTATCTTGAATAGTGAAACAAGTAAAAAATGCGGCGAAGTTTCTTCAGCGCAATCAAGTTTTCTGTACAGCCGCTACAGCGTATAATCAAGGGCACCGAAAATAGATCTATCTTTCTGTGGTCTCGGTATAGTCCTGTATGAGCCGCGACCCATGAAACTTTAACCACGGTCCGGTGGTCGCCTGTCCTATATCGTTGCCAGACGCACGGTTATGGCTAACTTTAACCTTAAATAAAATAAAAACTACTGAGGCTAGAGGGCTGCAGTTTGTTATGTTTGATGATTGGAGGATGGATGATCATCATACCAATTTGCAGCCCACTATTCTCAGTAGTTTTAAAGATCTGAGGGCGGACAGAAAAAGTGCGGACAGAAAAAAGTGCGGACAGAAAAAAGTGCAGACAGAAAGAAGTGCGGACAGAATAAAGTGCGGACGAACAGACAAAGCCGGCGGAGTAGTTTTCTTTTACAGAAAACTAAAAGGAAATAAAACAATATTCTATCAAACTGAGGACTAAGACTTAAAGAGCACTAGTGAATGACATCAGCATAAACCATTAATTATTGTCCATCATTCATCACAAAATAATTTCTTGTAAGATCCATATTATCTTATAGGTGCAACTGCCTTCAACCCAATATAAATCACCTGCGGATTCGTTTACCATCTATTAACTATTCTTATCCAACACTGAAACAGCAAATCCATCACTTGTAAGAGGAACGATGTCTCGTAACTACAAGAGAGCCCTCAATCGAATATTAATCCCGTCAATTCTGATTTAAACACCCGAGTTGGTTTACGAACAGGTCAGTCCATTATGGCGCATTCTGAACTTGATGGCTCTAACCGTAACTGGTTGCATAACCAACTTGGCTCCTGACGCAGTATCACTTTGCAAACTCGACTAGCCATTGATGTTAGCTTGATTGTTTTCCGTCCTGTTAATACAATCATTCTTTGTCTTGGGTATTTTTATTAGTATTATTTTATTTTCAATATAATAATAATAATGGTTGAGAAATACGCAGCGGTGTAAATGTAAATATATATTAGGAATATATATTTACATTTACACCTTTGTCGATTTCTCAGCCATTTTAGTGATATGCGATTATGAGATTTTTATAACAATAATAATAATAATAATAATAACTATTATTATTATTATTATTATTATTATTATTATTATTATTATTATTATCATCTAAATATTTGCCATAAGTTTTTTAATGGATAAACTGTGGCCTGAATATTACTGAATCATATGAATATCATCTTCATAAATTACGCAAAATGATCACAGAGAGAGAGAGAGAGAGAGAGAGAGAGAGAGAGAGAGAGAGAGAGAGTAAAGTAAAATATAGGGACAAAGAGAGAGGGAGAGATGGGAAGGGAGATAATTGCCACCGTATAATTCTCTATGATAAATTACGAGTGGGTTAGGCATTATAATGAAAAAGCGTCTATTTTATATCAGGAGTTTATCAATGATGAGCAGAGAATAAAATAAGTGAAACTGAGCCAATGATAAAAGTCCACAGATTGCATCATCAGGTCAATGTCTCAACTGATTGAGGGAACTATGCTCACACGAATAACCAACAGCCTCCTTTAGTGTTATAGAAGAGAGAGAGAGAGAGAGAGAGAGAGAGAGAGAGAGAGAGAGAGAGAGAGAGAGAGAGAGAGAGAGAGAGCTACGGAACAACAGCATCTGGCTAACGCATCAAAACTTGCCAGCCTCCGCTTCCTCCCCTTCGCTCATTCATCTCTTCCTCCCTCTCCCTTACCCCTCCCTCCCCCTCCCTTCCTCGAGGCCCAGGTAATCCCTCCCACACAGAAAACCCCTACAACAGCCCATCCCCCCCCCCGCACCCCCAACCTCCGCCATTCCCGACCCCCCCCCCCCCTCCCACTCCTAAACTTCTCCTTCCTCTTATTTTGTTGACTCAACTATTTCGAACCAAAAGATCTTTCCGAGAAATTGAACCGCGCTGTTGGAACTTCCCCTCTCTCTCTCTCTCTCTCTCTCTCTCTCTCTCTCTCTCTCTCTCTCTCGTAAATGACGTCACTGCTGCATAAAGCACCCACATAGAAGTTCGGACTGACACATAATTATTTCCTTTTATTTTAGCTTGATTATGTATTTAAATTCATTTTTAACGTATAGGGTGCACGAGATATTAAAAAGGCATTAACTTGAAGGTTTATTCAATAAAAGAGCGTTCATTCAGCGGAAGCAATAAATAAAAAGACGTTAATTTGACAATGATTATCTTTAATTTTGTAGCATCTTGATTACTGAGTAGCAAAATCAAATCCTTTGCAGATGGTCGGATGAATGTCTTTTACTGAAATCGAATAGTGTAATATGAAGATAAAAGACCCATAGAAGCACTGTTTAAACGCTGCAACCATAATTATATTTCGGACACTTCTTCCTCCATGTCCCTGTTCACTGATCTTCACTGACGACTGAAAGAAGCAAACATAGAACGTTCGTACTTTTAATAAGTCCTTTGCAAAGAAGAACAAGTAAAAATTGCGCCGAAGTTTCTTAGGCGCAATCGAGTTTTCTGTACAGCCGCTACAGCGTATAGCCAAGGCCACCGAAAATAGATCTATCTTTCGGTGGCCTCGGTATAATGCTGTATGAGACGCGGCCTATGAAACTTTAACCACGGCCCGGTGGTGGCCTATCCTATATCGTTGCCAGAAGCACAGTTATGGCTAACTTTAACCTTAAATGAAAATAATAAAAACTACTGAGGCTAAGGGGCTGTAATTTTGTATGTTTGATGATTGGAGGGTGGATGATCAACATACCAATTTGCAGCCCTCTAGCCTCAGTAGTTTTTAAGATCTGAGGGCGGACAGAAAAACTGTGGACAGAATAAAGTGCGGACGGACAGACAAAGCCGGCACAATAGTTTCCTTTTACAGAAAGCTAAAAATGGTTACGTTTATATCTGTCTACGCTTCACAAATAGTATTAAACATTTACGCTTATTAATGACGCAAACACTTCACGGTATGAACAGTATCATCTGAAATGAAACAACAAAAGGAAATCTTTGACATTCCATTATGCAACTGGAACGCCGCCTTGTTTTTTTTTTTTTTTTTTGTCGTTTCGGAAATAATGGATTAAACAAATGGGTGGTTTGACCTTTCAGCTTGGAAGGGAGGATAGAATGAAGCCAGTTACCCGAATGAGAACAGGGGTTGAAAGATGAATGAGAAATGAAAAAGAGAAATAGAGGAGATAAAAGGGATCGTGAAACAAATCGAAAAATGCTTCCATTATTGCTGAAATGTAGAATAGAGAGAGTGCCATAAATTATAAGTGGTAACTTTATATATATTTATATATATATATATATATATATATATATATATATATATATATATATATATATATATATATATATATATATATATATATATATATATATATATATATATATATATATATTTAGCAATATACTGTAGTTTGTATTCGCTGAGGATTAAGTGCCCAACTAAGCAAACAAAAAATATTTCAGTACGATGCTTTTTTTTTTTTTACTTTCATTTTGATATTAACTTTTCATACGCAGACGGTGATGTTCCATATTTTGGGTTTTCTATATTGAGGTTATTCGGTTAAGAGGGTAGACCCGAGGAACTGTGGAATTTCAACTCAGTAACCTAAGCTTAACCTACTTGACTTTTTAGTTCAGGTCAAGTGGCAGTGACTTGCATTCGTAAAATTTGTATTTATTTCACTGTATCATCTTGTGTATTTTCTTATAGCAAAATACTTGAGGACTTTTTTGAAATTTGATGAATCTGTTTGCTCAATATTCGTGTTAGATTCCAACCGAAATTTCAGACGGTGGAATGTAAATATTTTCCCGAGATGGAGATTGTGAGTTGGATCATCAGTAGTGCTTTTAACCCCTGCATACAAAACTTTGCTGCACAGGCTCTCAGATTTACTGAACATTATGGCCCTTCCTTTTCAGTACCTCTTTCATCCCATAATTATATTCAGCGGTCACCAAAATGCATGAAGTCATCAAAAAGGGCAGGACCTAACTACCAAACTCTGTAGAAGAGAGCCAGTGGAATCACAAATGCCTTACTCTCCCTGCTATAACCGCAGAATCTCATTACATAGAGATATGGAATATTCAGAGGAAAAACCTGTTCCCACTTCTTTGACTCCAGCTGAGGTAGATGGTAGCTCATATATCTGGCTTAGCTCCCAGGAGTTTATTGACCTTCAATCCCACTATTCCTCACCATCTGCATAGAGCTAATAGGCCTGGCGAGGCTGCCAATCGGCACAAATAAAATTTGCATGGAAAAGATGCCCGAAGGACGAAAATCTTTTAACTAGGAAGTTACTGATTTAGGAAGTGAGGAGAGAAGTCAAGTTTCCATTTCCAATTTAGAATTATTATGCTTTCTAGTTAGTATTAGAAAGTCATGGATCCCACAGAATGTGACCCTCTTGTTCCCCATCTAGTCATATCCATTATCGAAATTAGAGTAGCATACAAGATTACCCTCCAGTTTCGTAATTATTCCTTTGATAATAGTAAGAGTATACTCCTTTAGTAAAAGTTCTACAGATATTACCTATCAGTTTCTGAGGTCCTTTATCCCTCACACCGTCAGACTGTGGAACAGCCTCCCTTCAGAGGATGTCGTGCATTTGGAACTTCTTCAGAAGTTCAAGCGAAGATGGCATTACTACCCTGATACAATTCACCCTGTATTTTATTATTTTACTTACATTTTTATTCATTGATTTATTTGTTAATTTATCAGGTTTTCTAATAACTTTCTGTATTTCCCATTATCTTCTGTTACTACTTTCAAATGAACACCGTATTCTTTGGAAGCTTGAATTTCAAGTCAATAGCCCCTGATGGATTGTTCCGTATGAATAGTGTTCATCTTAATAATAATAGTAATAATAATAATAATAAAGTTGAGGTCAGCTTGCACCCTTCCATAGAAGACTTTCTGCAAACGCTGTAAATCACAGACCCTGTGTTAGCACGTCAACCATGGCTATCTTCCTTTCTGGAAATCCCAACTCAACCAGAACCCCAGCTATCTCCAAATTCATCAACATAAATCATGGATCTAATAGGTCTATTGTCATGGATGGTCTCAAGTGTCAGAAGTCTCTCTTAAGCATGTAATACTAAAATTTCAAAATTATCCTTGCGCTGCGATATACCTACTGTAAATATAATTTTATATCAAAGCAAATCGCTAGGTCTGGAAGTGGCTGTGAATCTTATTAAGATCCTAGTTACAGACGTTTATATATCCTGCATAAGCCTCAAAATTTAACAGACATTGCATACAACAGGTCTGTAATGAACTGACGTCATTCAGATCAGCAAATGTTTGTTGCTCTTTCCACTCTTCTATACTTTCTTTTTAAAATGCAGATGGTGTAACTAAAGAGCCACAAACGGTATCCAGTCACATCCTGTTCCATGTAGCATTCAGTTTTACCTTACTGTTAATGTCCTTCCATGTAGCATTCAGTTTTACCTTACTGTTAATGTCCTTGTTTGTTTGTGTTTTTTTTTTTTTGTTTTTTGTCGTTACGTTTTCCGGCTTCTTATCTTCATTTATTACCGACGATATTTTGGGCGACGTATATGTCAGATCAGATGTAACTCCGGTTTCTTCTTAAAGCCTATGTCATTGTTTCCCTAAACTTTACTATTTTGAGAACGACCTGCATCATTGGTGTGATACCGCCTCATTAGCTATTGTGAAGTGCAGCTGCTTTTGGGCATAGTTATGTCCTGTTATGTGTGTTCGTGTCTTCTATACAAGAGCTAATTAATTACCGTTGATATAGTTTTATTCTGATTCACTTGCGTTTTACTACAGTTGTTGCCCAATGGGGTCATTAGTACCACGGATATTACTCGCTTTATTATTGTATCCTTGATTCCAATATTCTAATCATTATTGTCATCATAGGTTCTATATTGACACTTCCCTTACACTAACTGTTAGCACAAGAACAACCCTTTTATCGTCTTTAATATTGTGATTAGAGGGGCTGATTTTTATTAGTTTCATCAAAATCATTGATTCTGATGTATTAATTCCTGTACGTGTTTAAAATTAATTTTCGTCTGCATGTCTTTCCAATCTAATGTCACTGACAATCCTGGAAATGGCGGATTGTGAACTGAGCTTGTGGAATGAGCTTGTCTAGTGAGATTGTGCACGTAGGTGAGAGGGCCATTCATGAATTTAAGTCGGCAGTCATCTGGTGCATGACGTAGGATTCTGGCTTTGCATGCAATATCTTCTCTGCTGGGTCTTCTATTGTTGCATGCACTGTTTAGAAATAGCTCCTTCCTGAAGGTGAAGGAATGGAATAGAATGGAATATAGAATTTAGGCCAAAGGCCAGTCACTGGGACCTATGAGGTCATTCAGCGCTGAAAGAGATATTGAGAGTGAGAGAAGAAGGGCTTGAAAGGTGTAACAGAGAGGGTGGATAGCAAGATGGAAGAGAGAATGTGAATGGAGTTACTGTAAAAGAAATGAAACGGGTTGCATCTAGGGGCCGAAGGGACGCTGCAAAGAACCTTATGTAATGCCCACAGTGGACCATGTGAGGTGCACTGACGGCGCTACCCTCCTACGGGGTTCCTGAAGGTGACCAGAGAGACATTTATTAAGGCTAGTGGTGGTGTTTCTCATTACCGAATCCCTAGGGTCCTCCAGGGATTTTTCGGGTTCCTTGCCTTATTGCTTTTGTAGAAGCTTGCAACTTCATATTTTCTATAAATAAGATGTAAGTAGAAAATTTTATTCATCTATAAATGAGATGTAAATGGAAATTTTTTATTAATCTGTAAATAAAATATAAATATAATTTTTTGATTAATCTATAAATATGTAAATAGAAATTTTAATAAGTCTGTAAATAAAATATATAAAGAAATTTTTATTAATCTATAGATATGTAAATAGAAGTTTTCATTAATCTGTAAATAAAATGTAAATATGATTTTTTTTATTATTCTATAAATATGTAAATAGAAATTTTAATCAATCTATAAATAAAATATATATAGAAATTTTTATTAATCTATAGATAATATGTAAATAGAAATTTTTATTAATTATAAATAAAATATAAATATAATTTTTTGTTATTCTATAAATATGTAAATAGAAATTTTAATTAGTCTATAAATAAAATATATATAGAAATTTTTATTAATCTATAGATAATATGTAAATAGAAATTTTTATTCATTGTAAATAAAATGTAAATATAATTTTTATTACTCTATAAATACGTAAATAGAAATTTTAATTAGTCAATAAATAAAATATATAGAGAAATTTTTATTAATCTATAGATAATATGTAAATAGAAATTTTTATTAATTGTAAATAAAATGTAAATATGATTTTTTATTATTCTATAAATATGTAAATAGAAATTTTAATTAGTCTATAAATAAAATATATATAGAAATTTTTATTAATCTATAGATATGTAAATAGAAATTTTTATTAATTGTAAATAAAATGTAAATATGATTTTTTATTATTCTATAAATATGTAAATAGAAATTTTAATTAGTCTATAAATAAAATATATATCGAAATTTGTATTAATCTATAGATATGTAAATAGAAATTTTTATTAATCTGCAAATAAAATGTAAATATAATTTTTTTTATTCTATAAATATGTAAATAGAAATTTTAATTAGTCTATAAATAAAATACATATAGAAATTTTTATTAATCTATAGCTATGTAAATAAAAATTTTTATTAATTGTAAATAAAATGTAAATATGATTTTTTATTATTCTATAAATATGTAAATAGAAATTTTAATTAGTCTATAAATAAAATATATAGAGAAATTTGTATTAATCTATAGATATGTAAATAGAAATTTTTATTAATCTGCAAATAAAATGTAAAAATAATTTTTTATTATTCTATAAATACGTACATATAAATTTTAATTAGTCTGTAAATAAAATATATATAGAAATTTTTATTAATCTATAGATAATGCATAAACAGAAATTTTTATTAATCAGGATAGATATGGACAGAATTTGTATATTCCTTATGAAACGGTTTCGATGTTATTTAGTGTTCTGATATTTAGAAGAATAGCACGCACACACACACGCACACACACACACACACACACACACACACAGATAGAGATGGATAGCCGCATGATATAGATATCTGTTGTTTTTCGTTTTTCGACCTTTGAGGTTTATCCGACTTTTTGACTTTGTTTTTACTTCGGAAGTGTCTTTGGCCGTTGCAAGCGAATGCCATCTGTTATCTTTCTATTTTCCTCCCTTTTTTTTTTCTGTTACCGCCTCACCGTCCGGTCCCTTTTGCTTTTTCGGTTCTCATTGTTTCACTCTTTCTGCTTTATTTTCATATCATGCCAACCCTAAAAAAAAAAAAAAAAAAAAAAAAAAAAGTTTTTCTTGTTGATAACACACAGAGACACAAATGTCTCTTTTGCAATTTTTTCATTCTTTCTGTTTCGTTTCATGATGTCCCTCTGTTTCCGTCTGAACGATTTGGTGAAAAGCGGTGAAATACGATTATATATATATATATATATATATATATATATATATATATATATATATATACATATATTTATATATATGTATATATATTATATATACATATACATAGATATAAATATGTAATATATGTATATGCACAAAAATATATATACAGTATATGTATGTATATCTGGAGTGTTGTCCTAATTCAAGAGATTGGAGTTTACATCAATATACACTCGTCATTATCATGATCTCCAAATTGGTTTAGGAAATAAGTATTCGAAAGGAAGATGCGTCTGTTCTTTATGAAAGTAAAATAATTACATCTTAAAATGGACAAAAGTAATGTTATAAATACCTGATTAATAGATGAAAAATATATTGCTCAGTATTAAAACAGTGCTTCGTGCAATTATAAATAATTCAGTTTTGTTATTATTATTATTATTATTATTATTATTATTATTATTATTATTATTATTATTATTATTATTATTATTATTATACCAAGACAACATTCTCTGCTTTGTGATTACTTTCACCATAAGAGTTCTATTACCCCTTTCCGCCTAATTCTACTTTACATCATTATGCTTTCCATCTCCAGTTCCTCTCCTATTCTTCACCTAATTCCTCCCTCTACTCTTATCCCCCCCGTTCCTCCCTCCCCCCTCCCCCCAAGGGAGACATTTTGGGAGACCTGAGACGAGGTCGTTCCGGGCTGTTGGTAGTTAATGGCTGGGGACCGCCCCAGTGATTACTAGTTTTCCACCCCCTCTCTCTCCCCCCCCCACCTCTCATATTCCTTCCTCCCTCTCCTCCCCTCACCTGATGTATCCCCCCCACCTCTCCCTCTTCATTCTCCCTTCCCCCTGACATCTCCATCATCATCGTCTTCGACCTTTCATCATCTACGTTTCGCCATACCCAGGCAGGATATTCGACTGTTCTTCCGTTTCCTCTCTCTCTCTCTCTCTCTCTCTCTCTCTCTCTCTCTCTCTCTCTCTCTCTCTCTCTCTCTCATACTTTTCCTTCCAAATTCTTAAAATTGGTCCGCACACACACGTATATATATATATACAGTATATATACATATATATATATATATATATATATATATATATATATATATATATATATATATATATATATATAATATATATATATATATATATATATATATATATATATATAATATATATATATATATATATATATATATATATATATATATATATATATATATGCATATAAATTATATATAGTGCTATTAACGGTATATATATATATATATATATATATATATATATATATATACTGTATATATATATATATATATATATATATATATATATATATATATATATATATATATATATATATATATATATATGTGGGTGCGGACCACTTTTAAGGGTTTGGAAGGAAAAGTATGAGAGAGAGAGAGAGAGAGAGAGAGAGTAACGGATAGTAATCGATAAAACCTGAGCACAGCTGCCTTAGGGAGTGCCAGTGGTTTTTGTACAGATATAGCGTGCCTTAAAGTAGAGGGGAGCCCGGTAAACGGTTGTGGAACCCTTGGTGGGAGGGAATGCCTCCGCATGGCAGATGAATTTTCTCTGTTAAGACCAATGGCAATCACGCTTGTTACCCCTTTGAGTTACTGAGAAAAGAGAGTAGTATTGTGAAATGAGTCTGCAGCTTCTGAGACGAACAGTTTGTTGGCATTTGCCGTTAAAAGAATTGATAGGGATGAGAAATGTGGTAGAAAGGGTAACATAGGTGAAAGGGTGGATCGGCCATGTGGAGAGAGTGGGTGTTGGTATATTGATGAAAAATGTATAATTCAGAAGAGTTAGGGGGAATGAAGAGAGAGAGACTATGACAAAATAGATATGTGGGATGAAGTCTTGAAAAGGAAGGGTCGTAATATCCAGGAAGCACCAAAATGTCTTAAGGATAGTAGAGAAAGGCAAGCGTGTGCAGGAGGGTTCAACACGTTGCTGATGAGCCCTCTGTGTAGATGTATGAAAGTGGCTTTTGATGTGAAGGTCTTACTGCACTGGGGTGCATCCAAGATTCCACAGTTAAAGAATGGGTGTGGCAGAACTGTTGGGAAGTTTTCTCTAAGGCCAACCTTGTTATGGGAAACTGCTTGGTGTTGAAAGGCATATATATATACATATATATATATATATATATATATACATATACATATACATATACATATACATATATATATATGTATATGTATATATATATATATATATATATATATATATATATTTCATGATTGTATATATATATATGTAATGTATGTGCATAAATATGCCTGTATGTATGTATATATATATATATATATATATATATATACATATATATATATTTATATATATATATATATATATATATATATATATTTATATATATATATATATATATATATATATATATATATATATATATATATATATATATATATATATATATATATATATATATTAATCAGTCTTCCCTGCCAGCGGGCGGCTTCAGGGAAAAACATCAAAATGTCTGCTAACGTATCCAAACAAGAATAAACGTATCCAAGCCAACATTTTCATCTTCTTCTTTTTCTTCTTCTTCTCATTCTTTCTTAAGGAAGAAACGCTCTCCAAGCACGTCTGATATTCTATATTTGCTTCAAAAGGAAATATAAATCTAAATCTAACCAAAAAAAGATAAAGCAGTAAGCAATACCAATACAGAAGAAGGAGATCTCTTTACTCTATATTATTCTATGTCTCTTGATTCTATATCATTCTATATCTACTTTTCTGCATTGTTCTGTATCTCTTTAGAGCTCCACCACTTTGGAATTCCGTCAGAAAGGCTTATTATTTGCCAAGCAGCTTCGGACGTCAATCACTGCTGGGTACTTTCATGCCCTTCTTCCCCTCCTCCTCTTCACTTATACCCGAGAATACCCATGGTCAGTTGTCCGGGTCGTGGCAGGTCAAATGAGGTCACAAGAGGAAGACCAAAAGGGGATGTTATGTACTTATTTGTCAGGAATGTTCTGGCGGAGGAGAGAGAGAGAGAGAGAGAGAGAGAGAGAGAGAGAGAGAGAGAGAGAGAGAGAGAGAGAGAGAGAGAATTCGCTCTTTACATGAATCACAGTAATGTTCTGAGCGCGGCTTAAACTTCGATTAATATTCCGATATTAGATTTTGAATAATATGAAATATAAGTGGTACATAAATCGCCTCCGTGGTAGATA
Organism: Macrobrachium rosenbergii; assembly: GCA_039081455.1. Taxonomy (NCBI): domain Eukaryota; kingdom Metazoa; phylum Arthropoda; class Malacostraca; order Decapoda; family Palaemonidae; genus Macrobrachium; species Macrobrachium rosenbergii. The sequence continues at coordinate 26,126,560 of JANJGK010000038.1, forward strand.
ATCAGATGTGAATAAATTACGGGTTTTCACGGTAGCTTATTTTAGATGTATATCTAAATTTTGTGTTCTGTGTTGTATCTGTCTTGCTATGCTCTGTGTATGACCTTGAGCTGAAATAAAGGTTATTATTATTATTATTATTATTATTATTATTATTATTATTATTATTATTATTATTATTATTATTATGAAGCGACACATGAAGAATCCCAGCGAGAATAATTTAACAGCCACACTCGTCTTTGCACGATTTTCAAACTATCCACCACAACTGGGTTGTAGCTGCTGAAATTAGAATAATAGTTAATAATGCATCCGTGGTTGAGTTACGGCCTCGTTGCCAATAATGTCACAGCTTGTGCATTATGTTATTTCACAATACTTCTGAAATGAATGCGGCGAGTAAGCTTAATTTCCTTGCGTTGAGATAACTATGATAGCTGTGATGCTTATATGGAAATGAAGAGAAGATTATTGCACCTACAGATAACAATTATATTGTTTCTGTAATATGTGCATTCTTTGCACATGACCTTGTGATGATATTAGTTATCATGCCGTGGGATAATGTTATCATTATTATTGGCAAACAAGGAGCAATCGCTGTCTTGGCAATTCATATTATATATGAATATACAGATATGATCATATTTATATATATATATAAAATTTAGGTATTTCTTAAAAGAGACTTTCAAATTTTTATTTGTAAATTTTCCTATTTAATTTTTTTGCGGCGTCAATAACCTAGATACTCTGGCGCCAGTTTTAGCAAATCGCAATCAATCAATCAATCAATCTTGACAAATACACGAGACAGTGAGATCCTTTTTGCGTAGTTTTTTTTTTTAGCATATCAGCTTAACAACACAAAAATTTCTTACAGCAATAAAAATTTTTTCAGTTTTCAATGACTTTGTAAACTAATTATTTTGCATATTGCTAAAAAAGAAACATTTGGCTTTATACAATTATGGTTAAACATTTATATTATCATTATTATTATTATTATTATTATTATTATTATTATTATTATTATTATTATTATTGGAGAAACAAATCCACAGTTATGTAAATGTACATATATTTAAAGATAAAACTGTACAGATAGCTTTCGGGAACCTGTTCTGTTCCCCTTTTCAATCTCCATTAGAAGACTCGTGCCACTTTGAGTATTATTATTATTATTATTATTATTATTATTATTATTATTATTATTATTATTATTAATGTTCATGTAATTTTAATTAGAATGAATGAAATATAATCTTGCACAGTGGGGGAATAATAAGTAATCTTTCATAAGCCACAGAGATCCCAAAAGAAAATGAGAAAACCCGCCTTTTGCAACCGAATGCAAATTGAACAAATTACCACAACTCCATTCATTAAAAAGAAAAAACTAACATACAAAACCTCCTCCTTCCCCCCCCTCCCCCCCCCCCAACTCTCCCCCATCAAACGCAGCAACTCCTCAAGCTGCGAAACAGTCAGCCAGTCAGTCAGTCAGCTGCAGCGAAGGAACAGCCTCGTCTGTCACTTTTAACTGTCAGGGCCTTCACGCTCAGTTATGGCCCCGTCAACTGTCACACGACACCGTCTCCTGCTGCGGAGTCCACAGCAGCACGTGCTGTTAAAACCCCATGCCCGGATCTTGTTCGGGTATGGGCAGGCCGAGGAAGGTAGTCGCCGTTAAGCCTGTTGTTGTCTGTTATTGTCTGTCGTTGGTTGAAAGGTAGCGTGATTAATGTTCAGAGATTTGTTTCC
>JANJGK010000038.1:26133326-26140826 GCA_039081455.1 Macrobrachium rosenbergii
ACCTCTCCCTCTGTAATAATATTCATGAAGTTTAGTTGGGTCTTGCACCCTTGGAGACGTGTTAGGTCCGTGTCTTGAAATGTATTCACATTACAACTTCTTGGGGAATATCTAGATAAACTGTCTCCTTTGCACTACCGCCTGTGTTATTAAACAGTTAAATATTACCGTCACCTTACTCTTGGAAGCATTCATTGATTCTCTCATACCGATGAAAGATAAACACTTCAGTTATTCAAAATGGCTTCCAATTACAGAAACATACTCCTTTTCATCCATTAAATTGACTTCCATTTACTGAAGCATCTATTACCACTCACTAGCGGATCCAGAAAAATTTCGTGGGGGCCACCAATTTCCATACACACACACATACATATATATTTATATTTATTATCATTAAGATTGTTGTTATTATTATTATTTGTTTTTCTCAAAATTTTATTATTTCTATAATGGATTTTTTATTTTCTTCCCATTTTTATATTTCTCATTTATGCTATTATCTAAATCTCCAATATTATTACTTTGTCATTATTTTTCACGGGGGGTGGGCACCTGCCCAGGTGGCCACCCCACCCCCCTCCTGGATCCGCTAGTGTTGCCGCTATGCCATTCAGATCCCGACTCAACTCTTTTATCTCAAACACCTTGAATCAGACTCTTTCCTGTTTATTATCCTTTTGATGGTTTGATTAATGTGGTCTTTTAGAGAAGCCCTTTTTAGTTTTCTGTAAAAGAAAACTATTGTGCCGGCTTTGTCTGTCCGTCCGCACTTTATTCTGTCAGCACTTTTTCTGTCCGCCCTCAGATCTTAAAAACTGCTGTGGCTAGAGGGCTGCAAATTGGTATGCTGATCGTCCACCCTCCAGTCACCGAACATACCAAATTGCAGCCCTTTAGCCTCAGTAGTTTTTATTTCATTTAAGGTTAAAGTTAGCCATAATCGTGCTTCTGGCAACGATATAGAATAGGCCACCACCGGGCAGTAGTTAAAGTTTGATGGGCCGCGGCTCACACAGCATTATACCGACAGCACCGAAACACATCTATTTTGGGTGGCCTTGATGATACACTGTACAGAAAACTCGATTGCGCTGAAGAAACTCTGGCGCATTTTTCACATGTTTATCTCTGCTCGCGACAATTTTGGTATAGGGTCTGTCGCTGGTGCTCCTTCACACAGCAAATTCCTTCCGGTTGTTTATCTCCTCTGTCTATATCTGTTCTGGTTGACGCTGGTGCTGTCATAACGTCCGCTCGTTTGCTCAGCTCTTATAGTGCTCCTCAAATATTTGCTCTCTCACCAACCATTCGTATCTCTTCTTCTTCCGTTCTAATATCTCCGGCTGGTTATACTATAGCTTGTAGACCACGGTAATCTGCCCGTGATAAGGGAGGTATACCATACAGTTGAATACAAGTTCATTAATCATATGTTTTCTTGTTTTTGCTATGTCAAGAAACATAGAACGCGGCGGTGATCAGCGGTAAAGCATATGCAAAATACACGAATACATTAAAGAGCTTATTGCTAATTTCTGAATCTCCCAGCGCCGTGCAAGCATACGATTACCGGGTGTAAACACAGTGACAGTTTTAGTTCTGGGTATTGCCTGTGAATGAAGGTGGTGTGTGAGCGAAGATACGCAATTATTGGAAATCCCTTGTACAACATAAAGAATTTTAGCTTTATTGCTTCTCCCCAGAGCCAGATTGTCACAGATCTTACCCTGTAATCTTATGCGTTTGCATCACTGAATGATTCAGAAATTAGTTAATTATTCGTATTCAGTCTTTAAGGTATTTTCGTGTCCGAAAATATTTTTCATTCACAGGAAAGAAGCTTATCAATGTACCTTCAGCACAGTCGTCGCGAAAATTATACATATGAATATTTAAATCTATCTGTATGAATATTTAAACCTACTTTTAAGGGCTTAGTGTCTATACACGGACACACCCACTCGTTTTCCTAAACACGGAAACGTCTTTAAGAAGAGCAGAACTAAAAAAAAAAAATAATAAATGCTCCGAAGTTTTTTCGGCGCAATCGAGTTTTCTGTAGCCTGCTGCGTGTAATCAAGGCCACCGAAAATACATCTATCTTTCGGTGGTCTCGGTATAATGCTGTATGAGCCGCGGCCTATGAAACTCTCAGCCGGTCTTGGTGGACTGTCCTATATCGTTACCAGAAGCACGATGATAGTTAACTTTAACCTTAAATAAAATAAAAACTACGGAAGCTACAGGACTGCAATTTGCTATGTTTGATGATTGGAGAGTGGGTGATCATCATACCAATTTGCAGCCCTCTAGCCTCAGTAGTAGTTTTTAAGGTCTGGGAACGGACAGAAAAAGTGCGGACAGAAAAAAGTGCGGACGGACAGACAAAGCCATCTCAATAATTTTCTTTTACAGAAAACTAAAACTCTAATATTCCCCTGTTCACACGCAGCTACTGAAACAAGACAAAAAATAACGACGTGAAAAAGAAAGAAAAAAAGGCCCCAGCTTCAAATCCTACCCATAAACCAACACAGTAGCGTGTAGGCTACCCAATCTCACCTTGTACTGACCACTTATTTCTGTTTTGCTTAGAAACTTGAAGCCTCACCAGAGTTACAGGCGGCTTCTGCCAGTCCTGCCGTTCTCTGAGTCTGACACTTGGTCTTTATGTCCCTCTTGCTCTTGAAAAGGTGTATCGTACTTGAGTGCTTACTTTTACAGTATATGCAAATTGATATATGTATGTATATGTGTGTGTTTGTATATATATATATATATATATATATATATATATATATATATATATTGTATATTTGTATATATATATGTACGAACACACACATATATGTATGTATATGTATATATATATATATATATATATATATATATATATATATATATGTATATATATATATATATATATATATATATATATATATATATATATATATATATATATTGTATATTTGTATATATATATGTACGAACACACACATATATGTATGTATATGTATATATATATATATATATATATATATATATATATATATGTATATATATATATATATATATATATATATATATATATATATATATATATATATATGCACAAACACACACACATATATATATATATATATATATATATATATATATATTATACGGATTTTTGTCACACCCATCGTGGCATTTTTTTTTATGCACGAATATTAATCCACGAATTTAGTTCAATTCCCATTTCACTACAAATTGGGAATAACTTATGCCATAGGGTAATTACATGTGACAGTTGCATTCTCACCAGTGGGATTCGAACTGCTGCCTAGTTTAGGAACAACGGAAATAGTGACTTTGACCACATACACACATATATATATATCTATATATCTGTATATATATATTATATATATATAATTTATATATATATATATATATATATATATATATATATATATATATATATATATGGATGTGTATATTATCTATATGTATACAGGCATATTAAACGAGGTATCGTCTACCGATGGTAAGGAATATTTGTAATGGTGAGGACCTAAGAGATACCATAAAAATATATTGTATTTTTACTTTTCTTTAAAATTTGTCCTAAGAAAAAGCTACACCTTTTACAGAACGACAGAAATTAATTTACAGCAGAGATGTTTCCTCTCACGGTTTTGGTGTTTATAAGGAATTTTATTTCCTTTGCCGTGTCTGTAAGCGTATGTTTAATAAAGTGTATATAAGCAAGCAAAGAAAATAGTATGTATCCCCTTTTTATGTTTCCGGTGAATAATAATAATAATAATAATAATAATAATAATAATAATAATAATAATAATAATAATAATAATAATAATAATAATAATAGTAGTCTGAGTTTCAGTCAGAAAATTTTAGGCCCTTTTGAAACCTTATAATAATAATAATAATAATAATAATAATAATAATAATAATAATAATAATAATAATAATAATAATAATAATAATAATAATCTCATAATGGCAGGGATCACTAAAATACTGAAGAAATCCACACTGGTGTAAATGTAAATATGTAAATATATATTAGAAATATATTTCTAATATATAATAACATTTACATCATTGGGGATATCTTAGTCAATAATAATAATGATAATAATAATAATAACAATAATAATAATAATAATAATAATAATAATAATAATAATAATAATAATAATAATAATTCATTATTTGTATCATTACAATGACGATCAGCATCATAATTTTTTCTCATCGTGAATGCGACATTTAAGGAGTTTCCAGCAATGATAGCACTGTAAATATAACAAGATATAATTCGCTATTAATTATTAACAGTTTTACAATGAGAGTAATAATTTCTGTACTTTCATTATACTTGTGTTAGGCAGTGATGTTTTCAAAAACATTGTGTTAACACTTGCATAAATCTATGATAATGGCCAAAGAGGACAGTGACAGCAACAAGTAATAATAATAATAATAATAATAATAATAATAATAATAATAATAATAATAATAATAATAATTACAAAATCATTGAATCGTTCTTCCTGCTGTATTCCATATATTTAAAATCCGTTTGCAATTCAGAAGCATTTAAGGATTAGATATTTATTTCGTATAACTGAATAATAATAATAATAATAATAATAATAATAATAATAATAATAATAATAATAATAATAATAATAATAACAAAACATTTAATCCTTCTTCCTGATTAATTCCATATATTTAAAATCCGTTTCCAGTTCAGAAGTATTTAAGGACTAGATATTTATTTCGTACAACTGAATAATAATAATAATAATAATAATAATAATAATAATAATAATAATAATTATAATAATAATAAAACCATTGAATCATTCTTCCTCCGTTTGCAGTTCAGAAGCATTTTAGGTTTGCATATTCATTTCGTATAACTGAAACGCTACAGATTTTTTCTTTTGGTTTCACTGCGCACCTCCAAAAAAAAAAAAATTATTTATTTAGTACATGTGTGTGTATAGCGATTGGATTTATTGTTGCTAGGTTATCTGGTAGAAGGTCGAGAATTGTATGAGTATGATATCGATATACTTTTTAGTTTGTAATGTAGACACACCTACACAACGCACACGCGTATTGATATGTATATATGTATATACATATATATATAAATATATTATATATATATATATATATATATATATATATATATATATATATATATATATATATATATATATATATATATATATATATACTGTATATATATATATCGGATAACGACATGCCAACACAAACCTGAATTTTGAAACGGGAGCGGATTATAGAGCTATAGGAAAAATGAAGAAGGAATTGAATCTCAGATCACAAATACAAGTAACGAATCATCAGTCGGCGTTCAAGGCAAATGAGTACCGAATGATTGCCTAACAAGCATTCACTTCGTGCCGAAATTTGCATTCATGCATGTGTGAATGCGTTCTTTCAAATGAGACATGCGTATATTTTTAATATGGTAACTTGTATTAGCACATTTAGTGCCTAAATTGATTTCCACATATTCTTTACCTTGAACAATTAAGGCAGTGTCACAAGAGAACATTTTATTGCATTGTTTGCCGTAAGTCGTCCACGATATTTTTTATGTATTCACTGCGAACAAGTAAAAACCGCGCCGATGTTTCTTCGGCGCAATCGAGTTTTCTCTACAGCCGCTACAGCGTATAATCAAGGCCACCGAAAATAGATCTATCTTTCGGTGGTCTCGGTATAATGCTGTATGAACCGCGGGCCGGTGGTGGCCTGGCCTGCATCGTTGCCAGAGGCACGATTATGTCTAACTTTAACCTTAAATAAAATTTAAAAAACTACTGAGGCAAGAGGGGCTGCAATTTTGTATGTTTGATGATTGGAGGGTGGATGGTCAGCTTCTTAATTTGCAGCCCTTTAGCCTCAGTAGTGTTTAAGATCTAAGGGCAGACAGAAAAAGTGCGGACGGACAGACAAAGTCGGCGCAATAGTTTTCTTTTACAGAAAACTAAAACCAACATTTTCACTGAGGGAGTTTCATTCGGACACAAACATAGTGTTCAAATTCTGCCATTCCAGAAAACTGGCTGCTTCTAATATTGGTACGTGGTATATATATATATATATATATATATATATATATATATATATATATATATATATATATATATATATATATATATATATATATATATATATATATATATATATATATATATATATATATATATCTGTTGTTAGTCTTTCTTCCCTGGGAGTCCCTAATTGTTACTGGGTTTTTGTCAGTGTTTAACGCCGATCAAGAAATTTAAAAGTCTCCAAATAGTTCTTCGTGTACTTAACCGGTCCTGACTTAACCCCAACAGAAATATAGTTCTTATCCTAGCTATCGATAAAAAAAAAAAAAAAAAAAAAAATCTTCCAGTTGTGACATATGAGGCTGTATTTTTTAACAAAATAACTGACACTGACAAATAATTAAATTACTGGTAGACTGCCATTAAAAGAAAATTGATACAAAACTGAAACTATTAATGCAAAGACTAAGGATGGTCAAATGTTCCGTTGTATCGACGCGCCAGTAGTGGGTCCTACCTGCGACGAGCCTCTGTGACGTCACTGAGTGGCCGACCTATCTTAGTGGGTCCTGCTTAACCCTAAAAGCTTCAGCTGACGCGAAAGATTAGGTTACTGACGCGCAGACGCAGGCTTGATCGAGCTCAGACTTTCCCAAATAAAATGGAATTCAGCACACAGTTCAATATATATTTGTTACTTAGCAAACAGAAACTGTCGCAGAAAATATAATTATATACCTGCTGACAAGAATGTAGGATTTAAATTATTTCCTAATAGTCATAAAAATTATATGCTGTTTTGAAAAAAAAAAAAAAAAAACTGGTTGCATATTGAACAAATCCAGAGGAGACCAACGCACGCGAATATCTTTTTAGTTTTCTGTAAAAGAAAACTGTTGTGAAGGTTTTGTCTGTCCGTCCGCACTTTATCCTGTCCGCACTTTTTCTATCCGCCCTCAGGCCTTAAAAACTACCGAGGCTAGAGGGCTGCAAATCGGTATGCTGATCATCCACCCTCCAATCATCAAACATACCAAATTGCAGGCCTCTAGCCTCTGTAGTTTTTATTTTATTTATGGGTAAAGTTAGCCATAATCGTGCTTCTGGTAACGATATAGGACAGACCACCACCGAGCCGTGGTTAAAGTTTCATGGGCCGCGGTTCATACAGCGTTATACCGAGACCACCGAAAGTTAGGTCCATTTTCGGTGGCCTTCATTATACGCTGTAGCGGCTGTACAGAAAACTCGATTGCACCGAAGAAACTTCGGAGCATATTTTACTTGTTTTACATAACCGTGATAGCCAGAACACCTATAGGAAGCTGCACATTTTTCGTGACAGTATATGCAAATTGAATCAATGAATAAAAGTGATAATAGG
>JANJGK010000038.1:26142839-26185626 GCA_039081455.1 Macrobrachium rosenbergii
TACAATTCCTGTTTAAAAACAACCAAATGGTGGTAAATGATAGCCCAATATTACCACAACCGATTAATAATATGTGGCAGGCAAACTTCCCCTACACAGCAACAAAAAAATTTGATTCATTGTGAACGTGCACAAACTATGTTCAAAATAAATTAGGGAGTGAATAACTATTACTGTCATAAGACAGACTTTATAAAGAAGCTGGATGATAACAGACCAAGGATGTCCTGCATGGTCTTGAATTGCGGATGATCCAGACAGTAACTTGCACAGGAGTGGGTGCTTCGTGGTCCATGATGGTACTGAGCTTGGAAAACAGTAATGCTGGTCAGGCTGTGTAGGTACATTCATAGACATATTGGGCTACTTCTAGGTAACTGGAATTATCAGTAGTTAAAAAAATGATATTTTTATGATAAAATAAAGTTTTGTACATACTTACCCGGCAGATATATACTTAGCTATAGTCTCCGACGTTCCCGACAGAATTTCAAAACTCGCGGCACACGCACAGGTAGGTCAGGTGATCAACCATACCCGCCGCTGGGTGGCGGGAATAGGAACCATTCCCGTTTTCTAATCAGATTTTCTCTTCCACCTGTCTCCTGAGGGGAGGCTGGGCGGGCCATCAATCGTATATATCTGCCGGGTAAGTATGTACAAAACTTTATTTTATCATAAAAATATCATTTTTGTACATGCAACTTACCCGTCAGATATATACTTAGCTGAATGGCACCCTTGGAGGAGGGCAAGAGACAGAAAATAACTAAAAAACGGGAAACAACATATGTTGTAGGATAAACAAAAAACCATGGTTCTTACCTGATTGGGCAGAAGACTTCATGGATACTGTCTATGAGTCTGCTTGCCTCAGGAGCTTCAGCGAGGATGTGACCTGTGACTGACAGCCCTTCTGGATCGTGCCAATGGGGGATGACCCACTAACATGGCCGAGCCTATAGCGGATCGTGTCAAAGGGGGCTGACCCACTTACATGACCGAGCCTACACCTGAATCGTATCAATGGGGGCTATCCCTCTTACATGACAGAGCTAGGTGTCCATACAAATTACAAGGAACATGACAACCAATCCCGACCACCTGACCAATCCTAACCTTGTTAGTGATAAGAATTGAAAGGGGAAGCATAATTCCATCACCCTCTTTCAACCAACCATAAAAAACACACACCACCAAGCCTAAAAAACAACTAAATTAACTAAACTAAATAGGATTGGATTCAGCTCCCTGTCCCAGCACCGAATCCGCAGATACGTACGCTCCTAGAGAGAAGCACTTATCATACGTTACTCTAATATCTCGTAAGTAATGAGATGCGAACGTTGAATTACACCTCCAATAGGTTGCCTCTAAAATAGACTGGAGAGACAACGTCTTGTGAAAAGCCAAGGAAGTAGCAATGGCTCTCACTTCGTATGCTTTCACTCTAAGGAGCTTAAAGTGCTCATCCTCACATGAGATATGCGCTTCCTTGATGACGTCCTTAATAAAAAAGGACAGCGCATTCTTTGAGATCGCTCGTGAAGGATTCCTGACAGAGCACCAAAGACTTTCAACCGATCCTCCCAGAGATTTCTTCTTTTCTAAGTAGAATTTAAGGCTCCTGACAGGGCATAGAGTCCTCTCCAACTCATGTCCCGACACAGAAGAAAGACCTTTTAATTCAAAGGTTCTTGGCCACGGTTTAGAAGGATTCTCATTCTTCGCTAGAAAGAATGGTTTAAAGGAGCATATAGCCGAACCTCCCTTAAAACCAACTTTGCCGTCTAAGGCTTGTATTTCACTTATTCTCTTAGCTGAGGCAAGGGCAAAGAGGAAAAGTGACTTCCTGGTGAGGTCCCTGAAGGAAGCTTGATGAGGAGGTTCGAATTTTTTAGACATTAAGAATTTCAAAACTATGTCTAGATTCCAACTGGGAGGTTTCGAAGTCCTGAATTTTGACGTTTCAAAAGACCTTATAAGGTCATGAAGGTCTCTGTTTTCCGAGATATTCAGATCTCTGTGTCTGAAAACCGAAGATAACATACTCCTGTATCCCTTAATTGTGGATACAGCGAGGTTGCAATGTTCCCTCAGGAAGATAAAGAAATCAGCAATGTTTGTCACAGAGGTACTGGAAGAGGATATCTTATTGGTCCTGCACCATCTTCTAAAGACCTCCCACTTCGACTGGTAGACGCGAAGGGTTGAGGATCTCCTGGCTCTTGCAATAGCCTTCGCAGCTTTGTGCGAAAAACCCTTCGCTCTGACCAGACCTTCGATAGTCTGAAGGCAGTTAGACTGAGAGCGGGGAGATTCTTGTGGAATCTGTTGAAGTGGGGCTGTTTGAGAAGATCGTTCCTGTGTGGAAGCGATCTTGGAAAATCTACTATCCATTCCAGTACCTCTGTGAACCAGTCTTGAGCTGGCCAAAACGGAGCTACCAGTGTCAGTCTCGCGCCTTCCGATGATGCAAACTTTCTTACCACTTCTCCTAGGATCTTGAATGGGGGAAAGGCATATCCGTCTAATCCTGTCCAATCTAGGAGAAGACTGTCTATTGCAACTGCTCTCGGGTCCGATATCGGAGAGCAGTAGTTTTCTAGCCTTGCATTCCAGTGGGTTGCAAAAAGGTCGATATTCGGCCTTCCCCACAGGTTCCACAGTCTTTCGCAGACTTCTGAATGGAGAGTCCACTCTGTGGGAAGGACCTGATCCTTCCTGCTGAGAAGGTCGGCCCTCACATTCCTCTCTCCCTGTACAAATCTGGTGAGGAGTCTGATCCTCCTCTCCTGAGCCCATAACAGCAACGTTTTTGCCGTTTCGTAAAGGGAGAAGGAGTGTGTTCCTCCCTGTTTCCTTATATAAGCCAGGGCAGTAGTGTTGTCTGAGTTCACTTGGACTACTTGTCCTGCGACAAGGAACTCGAACTTGATGAGAGCCAAATGAACTGCTGATAGCTCTTTCTTGTTGATGTGCCAGTTCACCTGGTCTCCCTCCCAGGTGCCTGACACTTCTCTCGACCCTAGTGTTGCCCCCCATCCCGACTCCGAGGCGTCTGAGAACAACACTAGGGTAGGGCTCGGTAACTGAAGAGACAGTCCTTGGCATAATTTTCGAGGGTCTAACCACCAGTTGAGATCCTCTTTTATCTTGTCCGAAATTTGGAACAAAGTTGCTAAGTCCTGAGACTTCTGGTCCCAACTCTCCTTTAGGAAAAACTGAAGAGGTCTCAGATGAAGTTTTCCTAAGGAGACGAACTGTTCCAGCGAGGAAATGGTCCCCAGCAAACTCATCCACTCCCTCGCTGAACAATGTTTTCTCCTTAGAAAAACTGTCACCTTTTCTATGCAGCGATCTATTCTCTCTTGGGATGGAAAGGCTAGAAAATCCCGAGAATCCATCAGAATCCCCAGGTAAACAATGCTCTGCTGCGGAACAACCTGGGATTTCTGTAGGTTTACTAATAGTCCAAGGGACTGTGTCATATTTAGGGTGATCGACAAGTACTCCAGACAACTGTCCTTTGATTGAGCTCGAATCAGCCAATCGTCGAGATACATTGATATCCTCACTCCCTCTAAGTGAAGCCAGCGTGCCACATTCCTTAAGATGCCCGTGAACACTTGTGGGGCCGTCGAAAGACCGAAGCACAGGGACCTGAATTGAAAAACTTTTCCCCGAATCACGAACCTCAGGAACTTTCTTGACGAGGGATGAATGGGAATGTGGAAGTAAGCGTCCTGCAGGTCCAGGGAGACCATCCAATCCCCTGGACGAAGAGCTGCAAGAACCGAAGAGGTAGTCTCCATTTTGAATTTCGTCTTGATTATGAAGAAATTCAGGGCGCTTACATCCAGAACCGGTCTCCAACCCCCCGAGGATTTCGGAACCAGAAAAAGACGGTTGTAAAACCCGGGGGAATGGAGGTCTTGAACCGGTTCTATTGCTTCCTTTTCTAACATTTGTTCCACTGCTAGAAAAAGAGCCTGGTTCTTGATGGGATCCCTGTAGCTGGCGGATAACTCCCTGGGAGTTGATGTTAAAGGAGGACTTTCCCTGAAGGGGATAAGGTAGCCTCTTCTTAAAATGGAGAGGGACCAGTCGTCCGCCCCTCTCTGTGCCCAGACCTCGGCGAATTGTAGCAGTCTGGCACCCACTGTCGTCTGGAGTACTCGTTCTTCATTTGGTCCTTCTGATAGAACGAGAGGAAGACCTTCCTCTCCTCTCTGGTCTTTTGCTCCTGAAGGAGGGTCTGGACGAAGGACCACCTCGAAAGGGCTCCTGAAAGGGAGCCTTCTCCTTCTTGGCGAAAGGGACGGCAGGTCTGACCCTCTTCGAAGACTGGGCCAAAAGGTCTTGTGTCGCCTTTTCAGATAAAGAGCGAGAAATCTCCTTCACCAAGTTTTGAGGAAAAAGGTGAGGAGAAAAAGGAGCAAACAGAAGAGAGGATCTCTGAAGAGGAGACACAGACTTCGTGAGGAAAGAGCTGAATACTGACCTCTTCTTCAGAATAGCAGCTCCGAATAAGGCAGCGACTTCCGCGGAACCGTCCCTCACTGCTTTGTCCAAGCAAGACAAAACACTCACGAAGTCATCCAAACACAGGAATTCGGGATCCCGAGTCCTGTTGGCCAAAGCTCCAAGAGACCAATCCATAAAGTTGAAGACCTCCACAACTCTAAAAAGACCCTTGAGGAGATGATCCATTTCACTCATTCCCCAAGTCGCCTTCGCTGAAGAAAGGGAAAGTCTCCTGGAGGAGTCAACTAGATTAGAGAAATCTGCGTCAGCAGATGTGGGGAGCCCCAACCCCATAGGCTCCTTGGTCTCATACCACATTCCTGATTTTTCCAAAAGTTTCAAAGGAGGGAAAGAGAAAACCGTCTTGCTTGCATCCTTCTTAGACTGCATCCACTCCCCTACTCCTTTAAAGGCCTTCCTCATCGAAATCGTAGGGCGCATCTTGACAAACGAAGAGGGTCTAGTTGACTTGGTGCTGTCCCACAAAGATCCCGGAGAAGGAGGGGCAGCATGACAAAGAGAATCTCCAAACTCCTGAATTAAAACCGAAGCCAACCGTTTGTAATCCGAAACTCCAGCGTCCTTAGGAGAATCCTCTTCTGAAACTTCCTCCAAAGCAGCAGGCGGAGAGGAAGGCTTAAGAGAAGAAGAGCGCCTATCAGGAGAAGCGAGCCTGGAAGGAGAAGCACTCCTGTCCAACGAAGAGCGCCTACCAGGAGAATGGCGCCTGACCCCGGACGGGCGCCTGTCAGGAGAGGGGGTCCTGTCCACTGATGAGAGCCTTCCAGGAGAGGAGGCCCTAAAACGAGGGCGCTTGGTAGGAGAGCGGCGCCTGCCGGAAGGAGGGAGCTTGGAAGACGACGAGCGCCTGCCCAAAGGAGAAGTACAGTGAGGCGAAGTGCGCCTGGAAGGAGAGGCGCTTCTCTCCGATGACGAGCGCCTGGAAGAAGTGCGCCTGCTGGGAGACTGGCGCCTGTTCGGCGAAGCGCGTCTACGAGACGAAGAAAACTTGCTGGACGAAGGAAGCTTGGCAGGAGAAGAGCGACGAGTTGAAGACGAGAGCTTCCTGGAACTCTTGACAGGAAGAAAGTCATCCTTCCTACGAGAAGAGGAGTCCTTAGCAAGAGATCCAACAAGCGCCGATAACTGCTCCTGGAGGCCGATCAAAATCTTCTTCGTCGAATCCTTCACCCCTGATGGAGAGGAGGAGGGGGATCTACGAGCTCTCTTCCTGACAATAGGAGAATCCTCCGGGAAGCGCTCAGGGCTCGAGTCCAAACGCTCTACTCTAGGAGCCTTCCAAGATCTCTTCAAAGGGCGCGACTCCTCAGCCGAACTCCAACCACGTCTCGGAGAAGACGCGTCAGACGACGAGAAACACTTTTTCAGGATGCCTTTTCTATGGCGATCCAAGGCAGCCTGGGACGCAACAACAGGATCTGCCGAAGGGACGCCTGATCGTTGGGGATGCTCTACATCCTCCCTGCGGCTTTCGACATTCCTCCTCCACTGGTCCTGGGAGTTTGGAAGAGGTCTAGGCCTAGGAGCAATGCGGAGCCGATCAGACGCCCCCTCCACTACACTGGGGACACTGCACATATCACTGTCACTCTTACCTTCCTTCATCGCGCGCAGTTGCGATTTCACACGAAGAAGTTCCGCTTTCATCGCAGCCATTTCAGAGGACGAATCCACAGGTTCGATGAAGGGAGAAGGGGCTGAAACCAAAGGATTAGGAGAGTCTACTGGGTTAATTTCAAAATCATGCTCAGCAGAGCGAGACCTACTCGAGCTTCTGGAGGAAGCCTTCCTAACTCTATCCTTTTCAAGCTTCTTCAGATAAGAAGACAAAACCTTCCATTCCTGATCAGACAATTTCTCACACTCCTTGCACCTATTGTCCGAAGAACAATCATTCCCCCTACACCTCATACATACAGTGTGAGGGTCTACCGAAGCTTTCGGCAACCTCACCTTACATTCTTGCCTAGCACACACACGGAACACAGGCGAAACATTAACGTCAGACATCTTAATGAACAATCCAAAAGCAAATCCAAAAAACAGTCCACAATAGCGTATGCCAAACCAAAGATCCAATACGTCACCAAAATCAGGCCAAAAAGATCCTCAGCAAGCGAGAAAACGAAAATCAAAGCAGGAGGAACCAACAACAGATGTTGCCGGAACCAGCGACAGAGAAAATCTGATTAGAAAACGGGAATGGTTCCTATTCCCGCCACCCAGCGGCGGGTATGGTTGATCACCTGACCTACCTGTGCGTGTGCCGCGAGTTTTGAAATTCTGTCGGGAACGTCGGAGACTATAGCTAAGTATATATCTGACGGGTAAGTTGCATGTACAAAAATAGGTTTTAACATAAGAAAAACCTATTTTTGGTAGCTGCTGTGAGTCCTCAAACCCACCCACTTTCCCTGACAAAAAAGCATGGGATTTGGGTGAATAATTATCTTGCTTAGACCTGACAAAGAATAATGAGTGGATAAGTCTGGTAAAGAGTGCATGGTTGACACAATAATGGCCGATGTGCAGTGCACTGTTGCCACATCTGCAGGTTAAGAATAGGAATTGAACCTAGGCAGCCGCTGTAGACAAGAGAAAGAGTCCTCTTGTCTTGAAGTCCTATGCTCTATCAGTGTCAATGTGCACTATACTGGCCAAGACCAACTAAAAGAGAATTCTTTGAAATTGGTTGGTCTGTCTTCTGGAGCCCCTCTAGGGACCATGAGAGTAACTCCTTTGAGGATGGATAGCTGCTACGCTAGTAGCATGAGTCTCGAAATGGCGAAACAAATCCACAGTTATGTATGGGTACAAATATATTTAAAAATAAATCTAAACAGACAAGAGAGCTTTTGGGAATCTGTTTGATTCCACTTTTCAGTATGAAAAGAGGAATAAAACAGATTCCCAAATGTGCTATGTTTAGTTTAAATTTAAATTTATTTGTGCCCATACAAAACTGTGGACTTGTTCCTCCATTATCAGCAGTGCTATGAAATGTAAAATGTTATTTTCACAATAAAATTAAGTTTCATATACAGTATACTTACCAAGTAATTACAGGCAGTCCCCCGTTTACGATGGGTATTCCATTCCTACACCGCGTCGTAAGCCAAAAATCGTCGTAAGCCAAAAAATTGTCGAAAACGGTAAAAAATCCTGAGAAAACCTTACTTTTAATGCTTTGGCCGTATTGAAAACGATGTAAACTGCATTTTTATTGAGTTTTTCATAAAAAAATCTCCAAATTTTTATTATTCTGCAGTTTTGTAGACATATTTCTTCCGTCGGAGGGGCGTCGTAACCCCGGAACATGCGTCATAAACCGGGAAATAATTTCTGATGAATATATTTGAAAAGCGTCGTTAGCCGGACCCATCACAACCCAGCGACTGCCTGTATACAGTTATAGTTTCTAACTCACGTGGCAGCTTAAATTTCGAAATTCGCAGTAGAACTTCTATTGTTTTAGTGTACGTGACTAGCCCCGCCCACTTTCAGGGAAGAATAGGTACAACACAGCTGAAGAGCTCAATTTGGTCGTGTTCTATGTTCATGAGAGGGGAGGAGAGAGGGCTCCGATTCTATAATTACTTGGTAAGTATACTGTATATGAAACTTAATTTTATCATGAAAATAACATTTTCATATGAGAAGCTTACCAAGTACTTATATAGCTGAATCCCATATTGACAGGAAGTGGGATACATGGACATATTCTACTCCAAAACATTCAGTAATGGTAATGAATTTGAAATAGAAAGGTAGCACGCCTTGGTAAAATGCTTGTTGTAATCTTACCTGGTAAGAGAGCTACTGCAAGTAGATACTGCCTCTGGTTGGTGCTCATCTTAACATGTAGTGGCGTGGAGGTATAGCTGTGGAGCGCCTCTCTCCAAGTGGGAGCTTTGCAGCGAAGAAGTATTCCGATGGCTAGCAAAGCATCGATAAGTGCCCTTGCCCTGGGTGTACCACAATAAGCAAAACCAGACAATGCTGTCACCTACACATAAAATAAAAACCACTACCCATCCACTAAAAAACTGGTGGGTACTCCAAGTACACAGTACCCCCAGGCTCCCCAAAACCCGACAACCTAGATCAAGGCGAAGAGACAGAGAGTAGGAGGAATAATTCTTATGATTCCTCCCCCAACACCATGCCAGCCACTGACAACGAACCCAGGGTACTGCAGTTTTTGTACACTGTCTCAACGCCATGTAAATAATGTGTTGCAAATATTGATTTACTCTACACTTCCAATAGAATTGCAGAGATCAACAAGTTGCGTTTAAAAGCCAATGAGGTAGCAACGGCCCTAATCTCGTGGGCTTTAACTTTAAAAACAGGTAAAAAGTCCTCCAGAATTCTCAAATATGACTTGGAGATAATGTCTCTCAAAAAGAATGACAGACAATGCATTCTTGGAAAGTGGTCGGGAAGGATTTTTTACAGAGCACCAGAGGTCCTATTCAGGTAACCTAAATGCCCTTACAGGGCAAAGAACTCTCTCTTCTTCTTCTGGGCCAAGAATCTCCGTCAAATTCTTGATGATGAAAGAACTGGGCCAGGGCTTGGAAGGAGTCTCGTTCTTAGCCAGAAAACCAAGAGTGAATGGGCAGACCGCATCCCCTTGCGAGAATCCAACTCTCTTATGTATGGCCGGCAGCTCGCTGACTCTTTTGACCACAGCCAAAGCAATAAGAAAAAAGTTTTCCTCATTAAATCTCTGAAAGAAATGGAGCGAAGGGGCTCAAAAGGAGGGCCCAAAAGCCACTTAAGTACTACGTCCAGGTTCCAGGCAACCAAGTCTGTCTTCCTCTGCTTAACCGTGTCAAAGGACTTAATTAAATCACTAATATCCTAATTAGACAACAGATCCAGGCCTCTGTGTCTAAAAGCAGAGCCCAGCATGGCTAAGTATCCCTTGATAGTAGAAGAAGACAAACCTCTAAAAGTCCTCAAAAGTAGCAGAAAATCTGCAGTTTACATGACAGTGGTTTGAGAAGAAGAGACATTATGTCTTCTACACCAGCTGCGGAATATAGCCCACTTGGCCTGGTAGACCCTGCAAGAAGACTGACGTCTACACTTTGCAATCACCTCTGCAGCAGTTCTTGAAAAGCCCTTCGCTCTGACGAGTCTTCTGACAGTCTGAAGCCTGTCAGAGCAAGAGAGGATAGCCCTTGGTGGAATCGTCGGAAACGCAGCTGTCTGAGAAGACTTGGTCTCTGTGGCAGGAGTCATCAATGTATTGCAATAGATTAAAAACTTGTTTAAAACTTCCCTGACCATGGTGAATGACAGGAAGGCATACAGGTCCAAGTTTGACCAATCCTGGAGCATGGCATCCGTCACCCATGACAGAGGGTCCGGGGCTGGAGAACAAAACATCGGGAGGCAGTGGTTCCTTGACATTGCAAACAGGTCTACAGACAATTTTCCAAACAGTTTCCACAGGTCGGTGCATACCCGTGAGTTTAGAGTCCACTCCATGGGAAGGACATGTCTGTGACTACTTAGCTCGTCTGCTAGAACATTCAACTTGCCCTGAATGAACCTTGTGACTATCTTGACCTGATTCTTTTTCACCCAAAGGAGGTCCTTCGTTGCTTTGCAAAGGGTGGAGTGAGTGCCTCCCTGATTCTTGATGTAAGACAGAGCGGTGGTGCAGTCCGAGTGGACCGCTACTGTCTTGTTGATAGTCGCTTTTGCAAATGGTTGAAGGCCTAAATGTATTGTCTTAAATTCCCATATGTTGGTGTGAAATTTCCTCTCTTCTCGGAACCAAATCCCAGAAACTTCCATGTCTTCCAGAAGAGCACCCCAACCCAGATCTGATGCATCTGAGTACAAGGCTAGGCTGGGGCTCAAAGGAAGGAGTGATTTTCCTTCTAAAAGCCTTCTTTTTGATAGCCACCACTGCAGGTCCTTCTTGATTTCAGGGGTAATTGGAAATATGAATGAGTAAGGATGCATTTTCCTGTTCCACCTGGCCTTTAGGAAGAATTGCAGTACCCTCATGTGGAGTCTTCCTCGACTGACGAACTTCTCAATGGACGTGAGGGTTCCTAAGAGACTCATCCACCTCTTGGTTGAACAGGATGAGAGTGAGAAAACTTCTAACTGTCTGAAGGCACAACTCGACTCTTTTGGGGGATGGAAAAGCACAAGAACTCAGAGTCAATCGTCATCCCCAAATAGAGAATCACTTCAGTCGGAGTCAGCTCCTGGGTGAGGGGGAGGGTCTTCCGTAGGTCCTCCGTGCACTTTTCCCCTTGATGGAGAGTGAAAAAGCCAACGTCTAGATACAGAGAGACACTGATGCCCATGTGAGCTGAAGAGAGGCCAAAGCACTGAGCTCGAAACTGAGAGACTCTGACCTAGAATACGAACCTGAGGTACTTCCCGGAGTCCGGATGAACGGGGACATGGAAGTATGCATCCTGCATATCGATGGTTACCATCCAATCGACCTGGTGAATGGAAGATAGGACTGATTGGTTCATTTCCATCTTGAATCTCGTCTTCTGAATGATGAAATTCAAGGCACTGGCGTCGAGGACAGGTCTCCAACCCCCCGATGACTTGGGGACCACAAACAGACGGTTGTAAAAACCCTCTGTGCTGACATCCTCGACCACCTCTGCAGTTCTCTTCCTGAGAGGGGAAGAGACCTCTTCCGAAAGGGCCAAATACCTCTCTGAACCCACTGAGTAGGCTGTTAATGTGATGGGCGTCGACACTAAATGAGGCTTCTCCCTGAACCTTCAAAACCCATAGTTCTATGCCTCTGACCTCCCATTTCTCCCAAAAATAGAGAAGTCTGGCTCTCACTAGTACGGGGAGGACTGGATTTTCACTTTCGAGTGGAGGGTTTGGCAAAGGTCTTTTTAACTAGTCTGACTAGTCTGACCGAGCGCAAGTTTGAACGAGGCCTGGACTGGAATCTTGCTCTACTGCCACAAAAGGACTGCTGTTGGAGAGAGACCATCTTGGTGCCAAACGAGGTTGACTCCTCGGGATGTTTAGCAGACTGAGCCAGGAGATCTTGGGTGACCTTGTCTGGAGGTTGAGGCTATCTCCTGTACTGTGGCCCAAGGAAAAAGATAATGGCGATCCAACAGTGAAAAAAGGAATGCAGATTTCTGGGTGGTAGTGACTCCTTTGGTGGTGAACGAACACCAAAGTTCCCTCTTCTGCAGCACCCCCAGAGAAAACAAAGCAGCCTATTCCAGGAACCCGTCCCTAATGGCTTTGTCCGTGCAAGAAAAGACACCCAGCCAGTCTGAAGACAAGTCCCCTGCAAGATCGCCACAGTCTTCAATTTTCTTTGCGAGTGTTCCTATGGTCCAATCTAAAAAGTTTAGCACTTCAAACACTTTAAAAACATTCCTCACTAGATGGTCAAGCTCCGTCGACAAGAACAAGATCTTCAGCGACACAAAAGCCGTGCGATGAATCAGTGAGGCCAGAGAAGTTCCCCTGGGAGGAGGCAGCTACTCCCAAAGAAGGAGCTTCTCTGGTGGCGTAGGAGAGGTATCTCCTACGTGAAAGTTGAGAGGGAGGAGAGCAAAAGACAGCCTTGCCTTGCTCCCTCTTCTCTGAAAGCCACCTCCCGATCTCATTCAAGGCTTTCCTGGACAAGAAGGAAAGAACCATCCTGGGAACCCTGGAACTCCCATCAGCCTGGTTCCTAATCATAAATGTAGAAGCAGGAGAAGTTGGGGCAGGGCAGCTGAAGTGAAGAAAGACGGAAAGGAGACCAAGAAATATCTGAGGAGAGCTGAGTAAGCTGTGGGAGAAGGTTCCTGGTCGAGAACTTCATCATTCGACGAAATCAGAGTAGGAGCCAAGTCCGGAGGGTCCTTTCTACTGCGGGCACCTTCTGTAAAAGGCCCAGAATGTCACTGAGTTGGTGCTGAATGGGTGCCAGCGAAGGGTCTTGCACCATGGGAGCGGGAGAAACCGAAGCAGACAACTGAAGAGGTGGCGCCAGGCACTTGGCAGCCAGTGCCGAGCAAATGGGAGATAGCACCCAGCATTCAGAAACTGGCACTGGGCACTCAGGAATAGCTGGGTGCTCAGGAGCTGCTGGGCGCTTGGGAGAGGTAGATGGTTGTTCCATGAACAACGGGCGCTTAGAAGAAGAAAAGGAGTAGGTGGAATAGTCGGAGGACTGGTTATGGGAGAAGGGGCAGTTACAGGAGAAGACAAAACAGGCAAATCGGCTACACCCGATTTAGGAGTAGATTCTATGCTAGCTAAATTCCGAACTTCAGCTCTACGAGTCGCCTCTCTTTTCCTGTCTCTCTCAACCTTATCTAAATGAGCTTTTAATACCTTCCATTTTCCCTGATCCCAGTCCCTGCATTCACCACAAGTCAAATAAATTGTGCAAAGCTGTCCCCTACAATTACTACAGATGGTATGTGAATCGTAAGAGGCTTTCGTTAGTCTAGTCTTGCAGCCCTTGCTGCAAAAACGAATACTAGATGCACGAGAGTCAGACATAGTCTGTGAATAAATGTCTTAATCAGTGAAAAAACAGGTCCAAACAATCCTGAACTATCTATAAATAGCACGAACACTACCAAAAATATGAATACTTCACCAAAACGGAGATCAAATACAATCATCTGGCAACAAAAATCCAAATTCAAGTTGCTCATACAACTGAAGTTCAGTCATTACTGGTAGAAATGAATTGAGCTCTTCAGCTGTGCTGTACCTATTCTTCCCTGAAAGTGGACGAGGCTAGTCACCTACACTAAAACAATAGAAGCGCTAACTGTGAATTTCAAAATTTAAGCTGCTGTGCAAGTTAGAAACTATAGCTATATAATTACTTGGTAATTTACTTATATGAAATTATTCATTTCACACCTCCAATGACGTCTGAGCAAGACAGGAAGAGATAGGGTCAGTTCTCCTCTTCCAAGAGGACAGGATATGTCCACTCCACCCAGGTCAGCTGCTTTTGCAAATGGTTGTAGTGATAGTTGTTATTCTTCAAAGAAGAGCAATGTCTGTTTCAAAACCTCTCCATCTCCTATATGGATGACTGTCTTCCAGCACTTCCATCAGTCTGGGACTGGGAGAGTGGGAGAGGTGAAGAATGCAAGACGGAGTGTTCCAGGCTCCCTTCCCTTGCAGGAAGGGTCTGTACATGTCAGCACATGCTACCAAAAGCTAGCAACTGATCAGGCATGACTGGTAATGTACAAGGGAACCAATTCCATGATAAAACGTCATGAAATGAAATCTATCAAAAGAGACAGTGGAACTCTGATAGGGGTTGTGCATGTGAACACATAGTAAGCATAGAAGAGGATGATATGCAAACCACTTAAAGGGAATATTATCTAGATATTATCAAAGGATGTAATGACAAAATATGCCTGTATGCCTGCACAAGGCTCACGGCAAATGAAGTTATTATTGGGACATAACCAGCCTGGAAGGTCACAGGACCATAACATAAACGAAGCAGAAAAAACTGGAGGTGTGGTCTTGGGGCCAGATCCATCGCTCCCATGGTATCTGGGGTATGACAGAGGAGAAAGTAATTGGAACCAATCATAGAACTGACCATATCAAGCAAGGACCGTTCCTGTGATGGAAATCAAGGATGGTATCAGTCACGAAGAAGTTCTTCGCAAATGGAGGACAGGAATGAGGAATGCTGACTAACCTAAGCGTTTACATCTCTGTGAAATTGGTCCCCACAGGAAGCATGTTTGGCACTGCTCCTGCAGGAAAAGGATACATTTTACAAAAATCCTGGGGGACTGCCTATTGGAGAGACCCCCAATCCTCTCCATCTTAGCAGCCTAAAGGCCAAGAGAGATGATGGAAAGGACAGGTGAACAGAATTCAAGACTGAAGGAAGGGAGAAAGATGGAAACAGTGTTACCATCTTCCCTGCTGCAATGGTGAATTCTGGAGGGACAACAGCCAAAGCAAACAAGAGTCCACTGAAACCAGGATGCAAGGGAAGGGTGAACTCATGGTCTGCCTTAAGCCCGGCCAGAGAAAACCAAGCATCTACCAGAAACTGTCAAACAGTGCTTGCAGGGGACTATCCAACCATGAAGGAAAAGGTTAAGAACATGTTTTCACTGTCACTGCCTTGAAGAAAGATGAGGACTGGAAGAACCCCCTACAATCTGAACACTTTCCTAGCACCAGTCAAAGCAGAGGAAAGTTCAGGAGAGTGTCGGTCCTTCAAACAGCCAAGAAGACCAGAATAGAGGGTAGACAAAGCACACATGCACTTCTGCCCTTCCATAACAATCCTCTCCTAACATCTCCTCATTCTCTAAAGCAAGAATCAGTTCTAACAGTCTGTAATCAGACTGTACCAGACTATGGATTATCTTGGATGGTCCAAAGAACAGCCAGCATGATGAAAAGCAACTGAACCTCCCTAGAAGTCATGCTGAAGGTCATT
This sequence comes from Macrobrachium rosenbergii, assembly GCA_039081455.1. Lineage (NCBI taxonomy): Eukaryota > Metazoa > Arthropoda > Malacostraca > Decapoda > Palaemonidae > Macrobrachium > Macrobrachium rosenbergii. Next base: position 26,157,844 of record JANJGK010000038.1, read on the forward strand.
CCCAAACTCCCCAGGCTGTCCAGCAGCCTCTGCCACAGCTTCAGTCCCAAAAAAGGATCACAGACACAGCCCTCCAGCAAGAGGATGGAGTATTCACAAAAATTCCACAAGGATAATCTGGAGAAAGCTTCCAACATCCCGGCAACCAGTGTTGCCGAAACATAGAAATGTGGCCTCCGGTGTGGAAGTTTCCATGAACAACATGATTGGGTGCAGAAGTGGCATCTTCATTTTATGATCTGCCACACCAAGTGTGGAAAAAATTTCCACATTCTTTTTGTGGGTTTATTGTGGTCAGGTATATTTCTTCTTATATGATGTGATTCATTACCTATATTCTCAGCCATTTGCATATTCATACACTGTAAATATTTATATAATAATGACTGAGTAAAAACCCATCAAAGAATGGTTAAGTACCAAATTATGAAGCAGCAGAAGTCGATCAAGGGGCGATGTCTTGATTGACACATAATGCAGATGATTATAACAGAGTGACAGCAGCTTTAGGTTTCCATGTAATTAAGGTAACTTAAATCTATTTCAAATTGTTTTAATAAATGTAAAAAGTGCTTGTGATTAACTTGATCAGGGAAGTTCTTTGCAAGGTGATATTGTAAATGCATATAGTATTCAGATCTACATAATAGTCTCATTATCATTTAATGCTATAAGTCAAGAGACCCACATAATAATAAACATCTAATTTTTAGGCTATGTTTAAAGGAAATAATCCTTACACATTAAAGGAAAGCACGTATTGTTTTATATATGTTAAATTTTACCCATGATTGAGTGAATATAAATTTTGGCGAATGTGGTAGTCAGTGGTGTAGAAATGGGGCAACACTACCAGTAACCGAGAAAGAAGGAGGGAGCAAGAAGACAAATGGCATCCCATAGTGCTCCTCTGGAGAACTTAACACTAACAATACTCACCAACAGAAGAAATTATGAGATTACCTTATATGACAATGGTTTTCAAGTATAGCCTACATGGACAAAGTCTTATTGTAGAGACAGGCTTAATACTGTGTATGAACACTTGTATACAGCTAAGAGTGACAACTTTTAGACTTGTAAAGTATAGTTGCTGTAGCCAGAGAAACACAAACGAATGCAAACATTTGTTCATATATCCCTGACATAAGGAACTATAAAAAGAAAACTCATTACTAAAAGGACCAAAGAATTGCTCATTGATGAAGTATATATCAGTGGCATGTTGAAAAACAACAACACAACAAAAATAAATAAACACAAAAGCTTCAAAACCCAAACTGAATTCTATGACCAGTGCAGTAATGGAGACATCTTGATTATATGGCAAAAAAAAAAAAGTGATGTGTTACTGACAATGAGGGGGTGATACCCCACCCCTCACTTACCTGCCACCTTTAACTACCTTATTACTGAGCTCCAATGACTGAGCCAGTTGTTTCCAAAGGTAGATCAATATAAGGGGGGAAAATATGTACCCTTTTAACAAATTTATTTTACCTTTGGAATGAGTTTGCTAAAAGCAAGACTGGGTAGAATCACTAAGTACAAATTTTTAAATCATATTAAAACTCCAGATATCACAATTGATATTACAATCACAACCTTCATATAGGCTAATTAGCCTAGGTAAAAGCCTGCATTTGAACAACCATAACCATAATTTTCAATAACCTGATAATCCAAAGACCACCTATATTCTTTTGATCAACATAATAACATTTCACATTTTCCTTCACTTTTGCTGTATATGGTACATTGTTAATTATTTTTAACACTAAATCACCACTTATATAGGACTAGTAATTTAATCGTCAATTGTCAGTATGGATAGAATTGCTGTTCTTACTCTAATTATACAGAATATATTTTATAATGTCTGCTTTTCAAGTGAAAAAACTTAATATGGTTCATAACCAAGAACAAAATAGCTTTATAGTTATGCACATTCAAATAGAGGACCTAATAACCCAACTGTACTGTATATTCAAGTTTTTAAGTTTGTCTAGCAGAAAAGCGGGGATTTCCATTATTCTGTAAGAAGTGAAAAATACAGCAAGAAATAAAAAATAGAGCCAAGTACATAATACAAAAAGCAATATGAATTACCTCAGATATGATAACCTGTTTTATACTCTTTTGACAACCTTAATGGAAGTAAATGTTATCTTACACAACATCAAATTAAGGTACATTAAGATGTTCTGTGAGCAGTGAGTGGTATAGGCCTATTCGCTAGGCAACACTAATTATCATCTTGAATAAATTGAAATCACATGTAATGTGAACTTTTTAGACCTTAAAAATACATACCCGGCATATAGCATAATCTGTGCCATGACATTTGTAGTCAACAGCCTACCTCAATTTTTATGTATATTGTAAATATGCTGGTTAAAATGTTTACACTGTTTTTTCATGCGCATGCCATGGGAGACTGATGCAACTCTCACAGCCTACCTAAGGAATTCTGAAATTGCATTAGGCTATGGTCAAGTAAATAAAGCCACTGCATCGCATAACTTTAAACGGGCTAGATAGCCCAGCCTAGGATTACCTAACCTAATACAATAGCATAGCCTGCAATGCACTTCAAGATCAGTCTGTAGGCTATGAATAAATTTTAACATTTATTAGTTTCCTATTGACTTCTAAAATGGAATGGGAAAAATGGCAAATACCTGAAAGCCTGTTCATGTTCTTGACATGTGTCATGATTAACTGCAGTTGTCAGAAGTTCAGTAGCTTTGGCAATGCTGTCTGGTCCTGGCTTGTGGTCAAGATCAACAAAAGAATGCTTGAAAAATGCATCAAAATCGATTCTCTTCTCTACATCCCTTTCCAGACACCTCTGCAACAGATCTCTGCATTCCAGTGATATATTAGTTCCATATGGAACTTCGATAGGCTTCTCTTTCTTTATCTTTTCTATCAGTTCTTCCATTGTCTTTGATGAATACGGAGCTTTTCCAAACAGACACTCATAAAGAATGACACCAACAGACCAAAGGTCAACCTTGGCATCGTACTGCCGCTTTAAAACAATCTCAGGTGCCATGTAGAGTGGGCTGCCCTTAATAGTACTGTTGGTATCATCTTCAGGCATCAGCTGAGCAAGACCAAAATCACCAATTTTAAGGATGGGTGTACGACGTGATTTCAGGAATATATTTGATGGTTTCAGATCTAAGTGGCTGACGTTTTCTTCTCTCATGTATTTGAGTGCTGCTGCGAGCTGCTGGAGAAACCTCTGGCAAACAGCCTCTGGCAGTCTCTGTCGCGACCTGACAAAGTGCGACAAATCGCCACCACTGCAGTACTCCATTATGATATAAATATATTTATCATCCCACACAAAGTCTTTCATTTCCACAATATGGTCATGCTTAAGTCTTTTCAAGATACCAATTTCCGAAATGAGGTTGTCAAGGGCAGATTTGGACAAGTTGGATTTCAGAACACACTTCACAGCGACCACTTCTCGGACTGTTCCTTTTCTATAGGCTTTGTAAACATCCGCATAACTACCAGAGCCTATTTTCTCTGCTAAAATATAGTTGGGTACCTTAGGACCGCCACCAGACGATGCCATTGTACGTGAGTTTTACCAATTTCACTTCCTACTACGAGCTACCAACCTTCGATATTACTGACAAGTTTTTCGCCCTATTTGTTTACATCTGACTGTCATAGATATCAAGCAGAATCTAGATGTAACTAAAATTTCCAATATTGAAAGTACTTTGCAGCCATTTTGTTTTGCATCGCGTACTTCCATTCATGTACGATATTTATAATTTTGTGACTAAAATATTCTGATGTTCATGTCTCTCATAAGCATGAGTCAATATTTCAAGAATTCAGCAACAGAAGACATCTCATGAATGATACAAGGCATTAAATTTTCTTTCTCTTAAGCGATTTGACTGAAAAATTAATATATCAAAAGTACCAATTGTTCTCTATGTGTTTGGTGAACGGTTACTGCAATGTTAGATATAAGGGGTGGTCAAACCAGTAACGGAATTAACAAAAGAAAATCAAGACCTCCATAAGTGACTGGTATATCTATCATTCTTATTATAATGACTGATAGTCTGCTCTGAAGCACCTTCTTTGCCTCCTTCTCCTCGGTCATATTCACATGAGAATTGGGGCCAAATATGTATAACCAAGGTTCATATCTGTATCTTTACAGTTACAAGAAGCTCATTTATTTGTGTTAAACTGGTATCACATACAAACTGGCAACCTGATTACACATTTCAGGCGAAACCTGACAGAGAAAAAATAATGAAAGGGGAGGCAAGAAGTGGATCTAACTCGAAGGAACGAGAAGAATAAGGATTGAAAAGAACAAAGATTAATAACACGGTGGACGGAAAGAAATAGCCATTGAATCAAGCAGTCTAATAGTTCCTAATTCCTTTAGCAGACGTGTACGAGGTGATACTGGTTCTGGTTCACGGATCATCGAATATCTCCCCCCACATCTCTCAACAGTGAGACGGTATAAAAGTCCTTCCTCTTTAGCTATAATCTACTCTGATATCACTTCCTTTTTATTATATATATATATATATATATATATATATATATATATATATATATATATATATATATATACATATATATACATATATATATATATATATATATATATATATATATATATAAATATATATATATAATTTCTGACTCTACTATTTTTTTTATTAGAGTTCTTGCTACTTCCTTAGCTGGAGTTTCTAGTTTCCTCACCTTAAAGTTTTGTATATTCATTCCCTAAAGACTTTTCACTGAGATATAAGCTCTTTTTTTATTCTTCTGCCCCTCGTAGTGCACAGCTAATGTTCTCGTTTTTCTTTTAAAGTTACGCTTTAGTTCTGGCATCTTTAGTCTGGCCTTCATCATCGTAACTGCCTCTCCTTTGCCTAACTCATCTACATATTTCTTTCTACCTCTCATTTCAGTGAATCTCAGCTTATTCTTCTTTTCTTTTTAACTTTCTATATTTTTTCGTTTTCCTTTGGAATCCTATCGTTTATTTTCCTCTTGAGATTTTGCTTTGTATACTGTTTTATTTCTTCTACATTAGCTCTGTGCTTCCCAGCAGTCTTTATAGGGTTTCCTTCTTTGATGTTCTACTACTTTCTTCACTAACCTCTCCCTATCTGCTATATAGTGTGATGATGGCAAACAACACCCTTTTCTCTTATATTCTATTCTGTTTTCAACAGGCCATATACCTTTTTCAACTATCAGCCCCCAATATGGCGTAGTCGTTGGTTGTTCCAAAATTCCTTTCGTGATTCTGCACTGAATCCCTCTCCACTTCCTTCATTCAACTTTACTTTATTCTTCCCTAGATCTCTACAGTGGCAGAGATAGTAGAGATCACCACAGTTTCATACATTTCAGTTCTTATTCTAGGACTATATCCCCAGCCTTTCCAACGTTTCTTCATTTCACAATTTCGGAGTCTTGAATTTCATTTTTTCAGACCGCCGAAAGGCAAACAACTCTTCTTGATTTCAGCGGAACGGTGGCCCAGATAGTATCGTCAATACGAGAGGTTTAGAGACGTGGCAAGCAAAGGTTTATTAACTAGATGAATGGCATTTAATTCCACCTTATTGAGAAGGTAAACAGAAAAAGGTACCTATTTTAGTTAGCGATATTCCAGACCGGGACGGACATGATCAGTGCAAAGCTTTAAAACTAGGACGAGGAAAACTTTGACACTGAAACAGTCGCATAATAGAAACAAATACCAATATGATATCATCAGGAAAATTTATAGTAACTTCTTACAAAATGTAAAAGGAAGAATAAGACTGGATTTCATTTTCGTCAAACGACATACTGGATATAATACACGTGGTGGAATACAGAGAAACTTCTCAAGGTCAGATCTAACAGTAAACGGAAGTGCGATGCAAGATTGAGTGTGAACAACAGGATGTACCAGTCGGATGAAGAAAGATGAAAAGTGGAAGGTTGAGTCATTGTCAAACTCTTGAGCAGAACTCAAGGTTGACAGGAAATGAGTGAAAGCAGAGAGGAATAAAGTATGAACTAACACAAAAAGCAAAGCACAAATATGGCTACAAAGAAGTTAACAAAGTATTTACGTTAAAAGATACTCTCAGCATTATAGTATGAAAATATGAAAATAATTAAATCTTAACGAAATGGAAAAAAAAATCTAAAATATCAATGCTTAGAAAATATAAGAAGGAAAATTAATAATCCTAAATGCAATGCCATAAATTTTCATTATCTATAGAAGGTTGCAGTTTTGAGCAAACTTTTCTACGGGTATAATTTTAAGGCTCTAAAACAAATTTGTTCCTTAGGAAAAATATTTATATTAAACTTACGGTTCTCAGCAAAACCCAAAACTCTGTTGCCATAATTTGTATCATTTACTAGTTTCAATATCGAACATGGCTTTTTTTTGTCAAGGTTGGTTGGTTAACTCTGATGTAATAAACTAAGAATTTCAACTTTATAGCAGTGTTGCCCACGAAAATGAGGGTTGGTGTTGTCATGGCACATTAGGGAAAATAAAAAAAAAAAATATATTATAATGACATTAAATAGAATTTCATAAAATTAGTCTGCGAAGTTTCTTCATCGAACAGTAAATGGATGAAGGTGTACAGATATTATAAGAAAGAAATGGAGGCGGGAGAAGGAATATTCAGTAGAATGAAAAGATGAGGAAATAAAGAAAAATGGCTAGGAGGTACCAACAAAAAAATGGAAGCAAGAGTTAGATAGTAAGAGTAATTTAGAAACTTGCGGCCAGTAGAAAACTAAAATGATAAAAGAAGATTTTATGATATGCAAGCACCTGTTACGCTATACCAAGCAAGAACAACTGCTTTCAAGTTACTGGAAGCACAAGGGAATCTAAACCACTTCATGCTGGTATGCAAGGAATTAAGCTAAGAAAGAATCAAAGCAAAAGAACTATAGCATCTATACCAAAACACCAGTGAGAAAACTAAAGAGAATAGAAGGGAAGTAGAAAGACTATATTTTGCCAGAAAAAAGAAATGGAAAAGAAAGGAAAATAATCTAGAGGACTCAGAAAAGTGGATTAAGTAGCTCAGGAGGAGGTACTATTACAGAACCGGCATCGAAGTTCCGAACTGAATTGAGCTGTGTGCTGACTGCATGAAGGTTGGTGCTAGCTTGATTTACCTCGCTGGTTCAGGATATTCCGTTCACCCGATTTTGTGTGTATACAGTAAAATGCTGTCAGTCGTTCTTTGTCGGTTGGTTGGTTGGTTCTCCGTTTATTTTATCTTTTTTTGTTTTTTATATCTTATTTTTCCCTTAAAAATTTTGCATGAGATAATTGTAAGGGCAATTAATTTAAGATTCTTAACTGCTTCTTTTATATATAGTAATAGTTGTAGTACTAGTAACAGTAATAGGGATACATCTCTGTAACGGTTCACTTGGTATTCAACTTGCAAACTCAAGTCGTGGCTTATTTCATCTTTGTCACGGGGCCTCCAATCCCTGGATAATGTATCTTTTCCATTTTCCGATAGTCTATTCGTAATAAAAAAAAATGTTCTCTCACCGATAAATGCAAGTTGTCTTAGCAAAGACGGTATTTTGTTGCTTGAATTCTCTCTGCCCTTCATCATGTGCTTGATACACAAATGTAATCATCTGTTTCCTCTTCACAAAATTCATATAAATAGTCTATTTCACCAGTTTCTTCTCTTGAGCAAAGTTGTTGATTTGTTGTCAAATAGTGAATTTAGCGAAAGTTCTTCGCTCATATATTTCCCCTTTTATATTCCCCATCCATTTCTTATCCTTTACCCAAGGACTCTGGTGATCGTGTTATAAGGTCTGTTTATTTTTAATTTTTGTTTGTTTTTTCTGTCGATATCGATACTTTCCTTCTTTGAATACAGCAGTTCTAAATTCTCTTTTCAGTAGCTTCAACAGGCCACTTACGTGATGTGTCTATATTCCTTTTTCAGTTGCTAATTCTTCTCCGAAGCTATTATCTTTGCATTGTTCGTTCCAGATCTCAGCATCATCACCACTCACACTGAAGAAGTTTCATTTTCATGTTGTTGACTATATTGACCAATCGTAATCTGCTTCGATTTGTCGTGGTAAGAGTAAGATCTGTGCTGCAGCACCTTTGAAGATGGTATGCCAGTTACATAAGCTTTATTTACTTCTCTGCGAAGTTGCTTATAATTCTGAAATATACGTTGCCCATCAGACCTTACCTTCAGGTAACTTCGGCCTGCTCGCTAATTCTCCATTCAGTACGACTATCTGCTCCTTTATCCTTGGAGGAACATAATTTTATTTCAATTTCAATAAAATTAGCCAAATGTAACATGGTTGGGAAACAGTAATACAGGCGCTAACCGCTTATCAATACCCAACCAGTCTAACTTTTCTGGTCTTCACTTAGAATGCAAATATGATAAAAGCGAATATTGTTTTTTTCATGATTTATGGCACCCAAGGTCAAATTAGATAGACAGGTGCAGGGGGAGCAAAGCCCCCTCTATGAGGTAGGACACGGGAGCTTTGGTTTGTGTAGTTTAGGGAACGTTAGGTTAGGCTAGGTTAGTCTGCATCCCCATATTTCGTTGTTTTCTCCCACGACTCCCCAAATAAAACCTTGCTGTTGTCTTTCATTACTGTTAGGCCTAAATTCGTGAAAACCACATATCCTTTCTGAATACATTATAGCTAAAAAGAACGCATTTGCCAACTTAAGATATTTTAATAATTTCTTCCATCCTGAGTTAATAAGAGAAGAAGATAATGCAAGGATGTGACGAAACGAAATGGCAGACAATAATGGCAGAAACATTATTAATGTATTGACAACACTCAGGCAGATACGAAGCTAAGCGAAAATATGAAGCTTTTTTTTTTTCATGGCCCTAATTAGAAACTTTTTACTTTTAGTGATATGAAATATATTTGCACACGACACATTCTACATGACATTATCTTGCACACGATACGCTTCTGACTGTAATCACTACGGCATGTGTCAGCCTCAGGCAAATTTTCCCTCAGAACCCGAAGTGAAAGCAAAAATAAGTTGTTATCAGAGCCACGAATATTACCTTGATGATAGCGTCGGTTTGGTTTTGCATTGTTGATTGCTTAATGGTCGATAAGGAAATATGTGGAAGAAACTGAAAGTATTTTCAAATAAATGTTTGATTATGCAAGTATGTGAATATAATGTTATTTACGTTAAACTGTGTAAAATGGTCTTTAACATCATGAAGCTTTGACGCAGACGTCGTGTGAAACACTTTCTGTGGCAAAGGAGCTTATTACAATTGTGATTCTACGTGAAATGTTTACATGTAATACACTTCGAGAACTGGAATTGGAAGAGAAAGTGCTTATGCCTTTTCAAGCAAATTAATCTTTCCCCTTAATTCTTACGTACACGTTATTAGCAGAGGCGAAATTTAACATAAGCTGGTGGGATAAAAGGTTTATGATGCATGCAATTTTGTACGAGTGAATATCAGCAAGAGCGCATCGATCATTCTTAACAGCCCTTTCCCATGTTCTATGGATGAGTTGCAATAATTTAACTGCCCTAATATTCTGTTGCACTGTAACTAACACGTTGTAAAGAAAAAAAATCCTCTATGCTGTCCAGCGCCTTGAGTACTTATTCCCGAAGAAGTAGTGCGTGTTACTCGCTGTGCAAAGCATCAGCATTTTGAATTCTTTTGAGATAAAAGTATACCTTAGTTTAACCAGACCACTGAGCTGATTAACAGCTCTCCTAGGGCTGGCCCGAAGGATTAGATTTATTTTACGTGGCTAAGAAACATTGCATAGTTTTCATGGAGGTATTATTTTTACCAGTGTGTAGCCATACAATAAAAAAATTATAGTAATATAAGAGGGACAGTCTGTGGTAGTATATTTCCCATTTAGACTTACGGGACCAAGTATACTGACTCCACCAGGACTCTACATACTCTTTGGGCAGGTCAGAAACGAGAGAGGTTGGCTCTGTGGGATTACCTGTAGGGTATCATCTCTACCCTAAAAGGCGTTGCGTGCTGACCTGAGGCTTGGGCCAAGGCATCTTCATTCTGGGCATTTTATAGGCCACCCCATATATCTATTAATTCTTTGGTCTACCTCTCCTCTCTCCTAATACTTCCAAATAAGACATCCTTTCCACCAGCCTATCGTCATCCATTCTTTCCACATGACCAGGCATCTCAAAAAACACTGTGATTCCTTACTAATCTGAATCTGAAGACATGCACTCTCTCTCTTAGTGTAACCACGGGATCATTATGCCCTTGGGTATCATCTTCAAATATTTCCGAGACCAAAGGTGCCGAGCAAATAGCAGATTCGCCCTCATCAGCTGCTGAATTCCTTTTAATTATAGATAAAAATATCGGCGCTTCTGTGGCTGAAAGTTATAAGTTGGACTTTCGTAACCGGGAGGTCAGTGATGCTTTTGGGGGGCGGGGTGGGGGGGGAGTCGTTTATCATTCTAGAAGTGACGTAGTGAGTTCTGGGAGTTCTCCTTCATCAAGTAGCAACAGCATCATCACGATTTCCCGAGAACTTAAGTTGCAAGAATTTTATGATTAAGGTCAATAGAAATAGGGATGCAGTGCTTGTTAATTTTCCCATTTCATCTGAATTGCAGATTTATGTATCACTATTATCTTTATTTTTGAATTAGCCAGCCATTCACATGTTCAATACCTAATCTCGTTTCTAAAGTGGTGAGATTTCTTTCATGGTGAAAAATTAATAGCTAAAAAAATATGTTTCTGCAATTACAGTTTACGTGACCATAATAATTTAGATATTTTCATTCAGCATTTTTTCCTGTTCTCCAGTTAAGCAGTTATGATGGAAAGGACCTCTGATAAAGTCTAGCAGGGTTATCATGCTCGATGTAAGTGCTGATTTTTTTTTGTTTTTGTTTTGGTATCTGCTACAGAATTCCTAGCTCGTCCACCAGTTCTCTTGTTCAGAACGAAATTTTTCGAGTATGTCGTCGCCGCAGTCAAAATTTTGATTTACTGCCACCTTGTAAGATTTTTATGTTAACATTTAACATTGCCTATTTCTTGGAAATCACTTGCTAAAGAGATGCTTCGGGAGTTATAATTTGAACCTCATCAAAGGAGTAGAAGTTTGCAAAGGAAACGCAGAGGAGCATCATGGGTATAGCATGAAATGATAATCCCCAGCTAAATGGCCCTTTCTTTTCAGAGGCGAGTGGGTTTGGAGGAAAACCTCGAGAAAGTTCTGCAGTGCTTCTGAGATGCTACTACGCCTGAGTCCAGTTTAAGGTGTACAACGGATGTCTCGAATCCCACCTGACATCTCGATGATGAGTGTCCCTTACTACCATTCCGTAGCAGTTGTTTACAAATGATTTATATTAAAGTAAAACCTTAAGATCCAGAGGAAACTTATTTTAGTTGTAATTTGTTCTTCTCTGTCATGGAAGATTTATAAATTCATGTTACATCTTGACCATTTTTTTTTACTCTTCCTGCCAGTTAATAACATCCTTTTGAGCTCTCATCCCTGAGTAGTTCCTCAAAAATCCTATGGTTTGTTCAGTGATAATTAGATAGAGTAATGAACGAGTCTGTAGATACTTTCTGTACCTCATCTAGATTAGTGGTAGTTCTGGAGTGACTTACAGATTCTTATTTTTTTTATAGGCTATGCCTTAGAAACCCGAGTAAGCAGTGTAATTCTCCTCAAAGTAATTGTTCTTGAAAGTATCTTCAAGCAGTGACGTTAGTTTGTATAACTTTGTTTGTGAAATCTTTTTCCAGGCTCCAGACTTCAGGTATCAATTTATATCTGGACTTGCAGATAGTAAGCCTGTGAATTCTATCTGAGCTACTTCAGTGATGAGGCTCCACTTTGGGTTGAAGAGTCTGTCCAGACAAAGAAAATAGTTGTCTCACGTAATTTGATAGAAATCAATGGCAGTAACTTTCCAGCCATTTTTTCCATGGCTGAAGTACTGTGAATACAGTTAATTCCAGTGTCACTTGAAAGACTATAACCTCTATTCTTTGTACAAATATATAAAAGTTTTCGGAAATTCTTATTCTGGGTCTTACACGTAAGCTTAACTAATAAGCTCTAGAAGTGATCTGCTTGTGGGTACTTACACTGAATCTTCATTCGGTGCATATAATAAATCCATTGGTAAGCAGAAGTCTGTGCATTTATGAATTGTTATCGATTTATATGTATAACCTTAGACTATTGCAAATATGGAAGCTATTCTAAAGACGAGCTCTTTATTTTATTTCATATGCAGTAGCTTGAATTATTCTCCTTTGTTGTGTCATACTTTGGTTTGTTTTATTTATCTTTTAAATTATTCTTTCTATTGTTTCTGTACATGCACATTGATTTTTATTTAAATGTATACAATAAACATTCTGGAATGTTTTAGTTCTTCAGCAGAACCGCCAGAAGGAGTTTACTTTTCCTTGAGTAGGAAGGTCGTGAAGGGTAACATTTGTTATCACGTCTAAAACTAATCATTGTTGTATGGTGACCACGAAAACAAGACGATGCTATAAGTTTCAACCGACTTGCATATGGCGTTATATGCCAAAACTTTCACCATATCAAAAACGAATGATTCAGTGTCATTAACTGGCATACGCAGGTTTCTTTTTTTTCTTCTTTTTAAATTCAGGATATGAATTAGTTCACGGCTTGGATCAGTATAGCAAGTATTTAGAAGTTACAGCCAGACAAAATGTTTTTTTAAGCCTTTTGTAAAGATTCTGAGGCTCTAATCTGTAACTTAAAAATAATTAGTGTGGAATTTTTGTCCACTCTCAGATATGAGGAAGGCCGTGTTGTTATTTAAGATGCTGGTACTTGGTACCATAACAGAAGGACTGCTGATGGAACTCAGACCACACGTAACATGAGAGTCACGTTTGCCCAGAGAACGGGGACATTAGATGGCTTCCTCCACGAACAGAGTCGACGCCAAAATGCACTCTGTGGCCAAGGTCATAGAGGATGTTTCTAAAGCGGCAATTTTTCAAAACTTCTGTCTAATGGCAAACCAAAAGTATGCTGTAGGTCCCAGTTGTAGCCATCAGCATCGCTGAATGAAAATACACGGTATGTGATACCGTGTATTTTCATTCGGCATCTCAGTTTTTGTCATATCAATTCCCGGGGCCTTTCTGTTCTTCAACTGCTTAATTGCCTTCCTTATGTCCTTAACAGTCATTTCCACAAGCAACAGATCTCATTCAAATGAATCTGTTTTGTCATTCTTTTGACTTGGTTTGTAGTTGCAGCTGGATGAACTTTACTTTCAAACTTACAGTTACCTATTCCACTCTTGCATCATTCAACTCTGTCTGTCTCTATTATTTATATTCAACAGAGTTTCAAAATACTCGTTCCAATAACTCAGGACTGTATTCACTTCAAGCAGCATCTCTTCATCCGAAATCTTTTTATATCGATTTGCTCATTAACCTCTCTCTGCAGTTACAGAACTTATTTTTCCTGAAGCATTTGCTCACACTCACCCCTCTTTTTATATTACTTGTCTTATTTTCGTTCAGTGCCTTATTAAAACACGGTTTGTATTCAGCGGAAAACAATAATCACGAGTTTTAAGGACAAAGAAAGATATTCAGTAGATAAGGAATCGTTATCATTGTGCTTCATGTTGACTTGCAAAATGCGGACGAAATTCCCTGCCCTGTGGCTATCATACTCATGCCTTTCCTCTCATTGTTCCTGCAAACGTCCCGTCCTCTCAAACAGTAAAGCCAGTACTGAGAAAAGATTCTATTATGTGAGATGGAACTTGATAGTCGTAATATCTAGAAAAATCAAAGGAATTTCTTCAGGTAACGAGTTCATTATAAAAAACGTTTACGGCTCCAACAGACCCAAGAGAATGAGTCACTGAGGAATAAAGTATGTGGAAATGGAAATTGGCTTCCTAAGACAATGTGAGAGTAAGTTGTATGAAATATATATAAATGAAATGTTAATAACCGCAAAAGCTTTTATTTTCCTGGAATATAAACAGCATAATCAGCTTAAGAGGATCAGAAAGAGAGTATCTAAATGCCGGTTATCAACAGTGGTTCCTTAAGTGCTATTTTTATCATCTTTCTTGAGTATATGAGTATCCGGGTGCAACTGTCACGCCAACTCTTCTCCAATCTCTATTTCATAATGTTTCCTTATCTTCTGTGTTTTCTTATAATCTTTTCCCTTCCATATCCTAAGCCCCCATCCCAGTCTCTCTCTGATATCTCTTTTTTCTACTTGTTTCTTCCATCATTATCTCCAGATACCTTACGCTTGTTCTTGTTTCAACTTACGATTATCCCTGTCACCGACTGCAATCTCTTCTAATCTAACTTTGCTACACGAGTAAGAAAGGCCTCCTCTCGTTCTTGTCTAGTTCAGGCCTAATAGAAATAAGACGAAGGAGAAGAAAGAAAAACGCTTGGAAACCATCCCCAAAGAGACTGGACGGTTCTTGAGAGACTGGAATCCAAAGTTATCAGAAACAATGAACCCAGGTGCATAATTCTTAACCTTAGAGCCTACGGAGCAAAGAATACAAGGATTGCTGATTGCCACAGCCTAACTTTAAATGGCTAAGGGAATCTTACGAGTATATTCGAGAAGAGGAGGCCCTTTCCCTCTGCTTAACAGGAGAGTGATTGAAATAGTAGATACATAAAAGACAACAGGCCTGTGCTCTGGAAATGAGAAGGAGGAACTCGAGAGAAAAGAATTGATGGGTCAGTGATTCGAACTTGTCAAAAATGAAAACACAGGAAAAGCATTTAAAAAATGAAGGTCATATTTTCAACATGGGTGGATAAGGGATATCTAGAGCTTTGATAACCGGGAAGAAGTAGAAAGCATATGGAATTCAAACAAAAACAAATACGTAGTTTAATGGAATAGGGTAGCAATTTGAATGTGATCTTCTCAGGTTTGAAAACCCAAACACCCCCAATTTTGAAAGCGGAGAGAAATGACTCTCTTTATCACCAAAATAATAAAAGAATTGGAAAAGAGAGTATACAGAAAGTTAGCAAGAAACGGTTCTTGAGGGAAAAGATCTGAAGAACATTGATGATGATGATGATGATGACGATAATATTCAAGAATACATATGAACAAAGGAGAATCTAGATGGTGAAGTGCTGAAACGCGAATAGCAGACATGGGTTAGAGAAAATCTTTGATAAAGACGAGAAAAACAGTAGGTAACAGAACAGGCTCCTAAGGAACGCCACTAAAAATAGCGGAGGGAGCAGAAGCTTGTGATTAAGATTAAGTTTTTAACTAAATTCCAATGTTCTTCTTCGACATCTTCGAGAAGAATTATTTTAAGGGGAATGGATTTATGAAAGATGCAAGTTTTCCAATATATTACATGTAGGTTCATTTCATAAAATTTTGTTACTTGGATTCTCATATATACGAGAAAGTACCTTATAAAGTATCGTTCGAAAAATATTTCATACACGAAATGTATGCATAGAATGTCTTCTTGTATGGATCACAAATATTCATGCTTTTTCGGTAATTCATCCTGTTATATCATTTCACTACCTGAGAATATAGAATGAATATATAATGAATATATAGAATTCCTTGAATCAATTTCAGTGAACTTACAAAACTGCTTAGTTTTTAGTTTTATTAATGAAACATCATACGTAAACATTTATGAAAATATGGTGGCGCAAGCAATGTCTTATCCTAGGTGATATTCACCTTATTTCATAATTTTCATATAATATTACTTAAGATCCAAATATTTGTTAATACTCGTTGGCATTTTGTACTTTGTAACAAAGTGTCATTTAAAGATAAGAAAATCATTGTCGTTAACGAACATGAAAATATACCTCACTGGAAGTACAATTATCACAGCAAAACTAACTAGGACTGACGAGATTAATCTCATCCCATTAGAAAGAGTTCACAAGTTTTGTATCGATTTAAGGTTCCATTCACTTAATTTTAAGACTCTCCCGTTTTTCAGTTTTCTTTCGTTAACCGTTTAGTTACTTATTTAGCTAGTTAGGTAGTCAGTTTTAATACAATTTCTTTCACTGTTTTTATTTTGAAGACTGGGGATCAATGGTCGATTCCGCCTGCTTCGCATGAATGTGTGAACATTGCAATTAGTAAAGCTGATGTTTGAAATGATAATTTGAAATGGTTGGTTTTAATCTTTCCGGTATGTAATTATTCATGAGGGTGCAATTAAGGTATATATTATATATATATTCTAAATATTCCACAACCTAGATTAAAATTTCCTATTATTTCTCTTAATAATCATATCACTCAGTTTACTGGAATCACTGTTGTACGGATTCTACCATTGCCTTCTCTAGATAAACATTTTGGCTTTATGGCAGCACGGGGTCTTGCTCCCAGTAAGAAATTGAAATATTGTGTACAGGACAGCTCGCCTAATCCATGACTTTGCCCTGAGATATGGTGTAGAAGAATTTACAAAGCCAGCATGGTTCATTGAATTCACTCTTGAGTTCTCTGATTCATCTGTTCACTAATGCTAGCGTTTACCATTTCATCGCATCCTTACATTTCCAATCTTTTTTCACCTATTCTTGGTCCTCTGATAGCTACTGCTTTTTTCTCTTATTGCCAGTCAACGTTTATACTTTACTTCTATAAAGGAGAATTGGTTTAACATTCCCGTCATACATTCCGATTATTGTTTTTGGACATAGTTCCGGTGACTGCTTGTATATAGTCCTCTTCTCTTCCGAAACTTTTCCTACCTTACTTCATCTGTTTTGTGACTCTCTTTTTCCTCTAATTACTCTGGTATACAGGCTACCAATGTTATAGACATTCATGTTTATCTATTTTAATTATTTTCATATTTAAAATACTAGCCATTAGCCCATCTCTCTCTCTCCCTCTCTCCACTCCCCCCCCCCCCACAAACCTCTGTGGGGCAACATTAAATGATTTGGACCCCGTTATCACGAAGGATTATTCATCGTCCTTGGATCTTAGACAATGACAAGCAAACACTCTTTAGTCTCGCAAAACATCCAGTATCAGTACGGCCATGTGAAAGACCTTCCCTTGGCTGCTCAAAGCGTCTGCTGTAAAAAACAAGAATATTGTTATCGACCGTGCGTTGTATATCACCGTTACATTCTATATTTATTCACCTTGTTACAGGTGAGCTTGTTTTAGCGCTGATAGACACGAAACAATTCTCGTCTTGCATACGTGCTGATATCGCTGGAGTGAAAATAAAATGGCATTTTCCTTAACCCTTTGGCCACTGTAATTATGTACTACAAATTAAGGGTTTTTTCAACTGATAAAACAAGGACTACACTTGTCTTCTGTGAATAAAGATATGGATTACAAGTAGCGAAGTCAAAGGACACACTGCAGTTTTCGGAGGATCCTTTTGGTCTCCTTAAGTATTACCATAATTACCTGACAAACATTTATCGAAAGTGAAAAGGATGCGAATGCATCGATTCATTTGACGTTTTTCTGTACAAGCAGATAGTTGACAAATTGACTCAAACGTAAACATAAGAAAGGCAACACATTCAAGAAAGAAAATCACACACACACGCACACACTCACACACACACACCCAATGAATTATCTCTGCCTCTCTCTCTTTCTCTCTCTCTCTCTCTCTGACATTTGTTCGTGCAAGTATATGCAGGCATTAAGGTTCTATGGTATGTTGCAACTCCACTAGATCTACAACAATTCAGAGGTTTTTCAAGATTATTATATTAAATATACTACGATCCGTATTGCTATACGGGCATGAATCAGGACCTGATAATGAAACTATATCTAAAAGATTTTGTCGAATTAAGAATAGAGCTTTTTAAGAAGAATATTCAGAGTCAGATGGCAGGATAGAGTTTACGAAAGTTCTTTATGCGGGTGAGACAAAGTTGAAAGTGAGATGGAGATGACTTGGACTTGTCATTCGCACTATCCAAGACAGAATAGTGAATGATAGTGTCAGCTCTACCGGGTCCCAGAAGAGTTAAGAGCTTCACACCTTCTTGACTGAAAACAGAGAAGGGAGGTCGGGGATCTGTGGAAGTGAAAACACGGGACAGACGCGAGTGGTACAATTTCACACTGCGTTGTACGCTGGTGGAGATGATGACGAATTTTGTGTAATTTTAACATATTAGCTATGACATTAGTTTTCACTTTCATTCTTGGACTGCAAATTGATAAGTTGCCATTTGCCATTTTTCATTACCGGCTTTGCATGCTACAAGACTTCTCATTGAAGACCTCCCTATTCCCTAACTGTACTTAGTAACTGAATATTTGTAGTGAAGTATCTTGTAACTGTCAATGGACATATCTCGGCATTCTGTGTTTATTCTTGAATAATTTCAAGGTATTTTATTCAGCTGACAATGTTCATGAACACCGAAATGTCCCTTTCAGAAACATGTACCTGGCACTTATTTGAGGAGCCTTTGAACCACGTTGCCCAGAACAGAATGCTTAGCAATTGGAAAGTTACTCTTATGATATTCCAAAATACTTCACGTGTTTTTCATCATTGTCCATTTATGCCGGTTGTCATCATCAAGCCTAGTGGAGAGCTCAAAAAGCACGTGACTTTGTTGAGAAAAATTAAATGGCACAAATTTAAATAGAAATGTACTTAAAACCACCTTGTTTTTTCGGTCATCATTTTCAACCGGATTTCTTCAACAGCTCTTTGTTTAGTCATAAATTTAATGTTGGTTTATTTATATGATTTCAGTTGTTATTGCAATTTCTATTTTACTATACCTTACATCATTTGGCTTGGCATTTTATTTTTTGAAAATAGCCATTGTGAACAATAACTATAACAATAAGTACAGCAGCTCTGAAATATCTTCCTTTGTGCGTACTGTACTGACCCTGGTTATGCTGAAAATAGCTTATGAACCTATTGATATAGTGTTTCAGTATTTTAAATTATACTGCAGTCTGTCTTGACCCGAAGATGTTCACTTACTAGACCTTCCAGCAATAGAAAAGGACATTGCATTAAAAACAACTGTTTTTACTTTTATTTTCAGTTTAAATTGGTGGAAATTAAATGTATATGTAATATGCAAAATGCTCAAGGCACCTTGAGTGCTTCTGGGCTCATCAAAGAAGCAAGAGTCATATGAGGATCATCAACAACCCTGGCTATAATAATAATAATAATAATAATAATAATAATAATAATAATAATAATAATAATAATAATAATAATAATAATAATAATAATAATAAATCTGTACGTCTATGTGGTCATTCAACTCCTGCCGAAGCACAGTTCCGAAACAAAAACAAAAGAAAAAAAAATTGCTGCAATCTAGCTGATACACTCCTAATTTATTCCATTGTTTGGCAGATAGGTGGAGAGAGAGAGAGAAATGGATATACTTTAAGACCGTACACACCTGTCTGTCTGTCTATCTGCCTGTCTGTATGTCTTTGCTAAATTTACTTATATAGTGGAATATGAGCCAATACCGCCTTCAGTAGGAGGGAGTATGGCGATAATAATAACGATATAAATAGTAATAGCTGGTTGTTGACCTTAGTGGTCTTAACAGAAGTTCGGTAAATAGGAGGCGAAGAGTTTGTTGGGAAATAAGGAGTGTAAAACTAAGCAGTACAGAATATTGGGTAATTTGATAAAAAGTTACAGACAGAAAGATGAATCAGAGTGCTTCAGGGTGGCTTGGAACTGTAAAGAGAATGGAAGAAGAAAACCTTGACAACGGATATTTGGGTTAAGCGGGAATCTTAGAACAAAAGGTTCCTGAAATCGAAGAATGGTAAATGTGAACGACAGATTGAGGCGAGTACCGTACTATGAACACAGGGTTAACGTGCTGCTGCTGAAGCTTTCATGTAGATTTATGAAGTGCCTGGAAGAGTTCGGAAGTTTTCGCTAAGCGGGTGTCTGCCTGATTTCTCAGCATAAGGCTTAGAATGTGGCAGTAACTGTTTTCGCGTTTTTCTTTGAAGTCACGGCTTCTAAGGGAAAAGTATTTTGCCCCAAATAATGATAAGTTAATAATAATAATAATAATGAGGATATGTACCAAAATGTGCATTTTTAACATATGGGAAGTGAGCACCATCTTCATTAGCTTTTCAGTCACTTTTCGACCATCAAGGATGACCAATGTTGTGGTCACATTTTGGTCACGTAGCGCAGTCTTCAAAATCACGTAGCAGCCTCCCAGGCATGAGAATGTTATGACGTTGGTCCACATGGCCTGCTCGTAGTGGACTCTATATATATATAAAGCCAGGCAGATGACAGGCTCACGAGAGAGGAAAAAAAGCCTCCTGCTTGCATTGGACGCACGCGACCCCTCAGCAACAAAACCCTCGACCATCCCTTCAGGTTTCTGCTCCAGTGAGAGCAAAACACCGTCTCAAATCAGCTTGTGAATTCAGCGGAAAATGCTGCCGTTGCTGTTGCTGTTGTTTTCCATCGTTTCCAGCGCCTCGGGTAAGCTTCTGTTATGTTCCCTGACTTTGACGACAAAATGGTTAATATAGATTGCTTACGAAGTTTTGCTTGTAGATGTTCACATCTGTCGCTAAAAAAATTATTCATTTAATTAACTCTCCATAATTACGAAGGTAAATTAGGATTTACCCCCAGGTTAACTGGTATTTAACAGAAACAACAATAAATTTTCGCATGAACAAAAGCACAATTATTTCAAACTTGCCTTCATGAGACTGCATGGTTCATATGGCTAAACTTGATTCTGAAACTATTATGCGTATTATTGAGTTCTTGTGGCTCTCTTCTTCATCCAAAGTATAGAAGCTCTATGCTCTTCTTATATTCGTCCTATTTGCAAAATTAATATCGCATTTAGAGACCTTCACGTTGTGTCGCGTTCGTCGATAAGACTGAATCACATACAATTAGTCTGACCCATGGGCCTCTGCCTGCCTGTTTGTCCGTGTGTCTGTTTCTTTGACAGGTACTTTCCAATATCATTTGCTTTTCTCTTGAGTTCAATTAGAGTCCATCCCTCTTCAGGTAGCCTAGCATAACCCACCAGCAACCCCCTTCGCCATTCCCTTCTCACTTCTTATAAAAGTATACTGGCTCGCCCGTCACAAAGGCTTCTAAACTGAAAAAAGAAAAGCGGAAGAAGATTAAGTGGCAAATGAAAGCAAACATAAGGAAAGTTATATTTGATTTCTGAGTAGGAATTGCTTATGACAGTAGAGACGAGACCACGTGTAATATGCTCTTTTCGTCAAGATGCTTGAAACTTTCCAACTTCCTAATTATACCTCTCCCAATTTTATCTCTCTCTGCAAAGTCAAGAACGCAGTATTAATCTTACCTGTCTATTTATCAATCTCTTGAAGTTTTAGTAGAGTATCAGTTATTATTTAGGTATTATTATAGAACTTTTCTCGAATTACCTGGTTTTTTGCGGCAGTGTTAATAGATGTGTTGGTGAGGTAACATAAATACATTAATACTTCAGCAGTCCTAGATACGATTATTTAAAAATTATTAACGTCAATCCTGCTTACGTTATAAAACGCTGAGGTTTTTGTTGGTTTACGCAGAAGGGAAAGGCAAGGTGCTTGATTTTGTTAAAGGAAGAATATTTAATTTCTTCCACCATAATTAAAATATTAGTTTCTACTCACGATCTCATTCCCCTTCTTAGTAATATAGTGAGGTAAAAGAGTAACTCATAGTTCCTGCCTACCTGAGACAGCAATATTCTTGGGTAGGAAAATGAGCATTTACAGATATTTAGGCAAAAGATAGAAAGATGAAAACCTTGTCTCTTATCATTACTTCATTTATCCATTTCTAAAAGACATTTTAGCTCTTGTGTAGATGTTTATATAGACAAACATAAAGAAGAAAATGATGGGGGAATAAAAAAAAAGAAGGGTTACTCCTGAAAGAATTTAAACATGAGCCTTCTAAATGGGGGAAGTCGAAAGAATAAAGGAAAATGTAAGCAGAAAAGAACAAGTAAAAAATGCGCGAAGTTTCTTCGGCGCAGTCGAGTTTTCTGTACAGCCGCTACAGCGTATAATCCAGGCCACCGAAAACAGATATATCTTTCGGTGGTCTCGGTATAATGCTGTATGAGCCGCGGCCCATGAAAATTTAACTACGGCCGGGTGGTGGCCTATCCTATATCGTTGCCTGAAGCAAGATTATGGCTATATTTAACATTAAATAAAATAAAAACTAGTGAGGCTAGAGGACTGGAATTTGGTATGATTGATGATTGGAGGGTGGATGCTCAACATACCAATTTGCAGCCCTCTAGCCTCAGTAGTTTTTAAGACCTGATGGTGGACAGAAAAAGTGCGGACAGAAAAAAGTGCGGACAGAATAAAGTGCGGAAGGACAGACAAAGCCGGCACAACAGACCATTAACCATTGGTTCGATACTGTAAAACAGAAATTTGGAGAGCAACCAAAAATGCTGGCATATAAAGTCAATATGACTTTAAGATAAATTAAGATTGTGTCAAGAAAGTTAAACAGCTAACCTTTAGAGGCATAGCTAACAATGTGATTAGCACTTCCAAGACAAATTCGAATACTATGTATATTCAACGCACGAAGTAGGCTGGATTCTGTTATCATCTAACAGAACACGAAAGCTTGGTAAAATGAAGGAGGTTTGGAATCGAATGGATTACAAATTCCGAGTATAATTCTATATACAATGAGAGTTCTTACGTTCTTCTACAGTAATACTGCTTGTATTTAGTATTGTTTATGCACCTAGCATAAACAATAAATATAAAACATATAAAACAAATATAGATTAGAGCTAAATTAAGAATTGTCAAGAAAGTTAAACAGCCAATCTTTGGAGGCTAATCTTCTAAGTTTTAATTAGAAGCACAGGACCCTTGAGTATGAAGGTATTCATATAAAAGAGATTGTACTCCAAGTCTGTTATAAACCTTATGCGGGTTTTACAAAGAAAACTTTGACCTGAAAATCTGAACAATAAACGACTGGTAGAACACAAATAGCACCAGTTGTAGTGCAAGAGGGGAGAACCAAACATTATGAGGGAGATCAATATATAGTGACGTCAGATTAACTATAACCTGACCCAAGGGTGTAGCCGGTGTGGAGGGAGGGGTAGTAAAACCACTGTACCGGCACAAAATAAATCTATGAATTTTTCCCGGAGGTATCATGAATTCATTGATTTTGTATGAAGAATGTAAATGACCTCACATTTTTAAATGTATTTATTCTCGCTTTAAGAAAACTTGCTGTTATCGAAGTCAATGTTCATTTTCAGTGTGTAAAATACATGGATCAAAGTTGAAAGTAACGGTGCATGAGTCTCTAATAAACTTTCATTTATCTGCCTAAAAAAAGATTGCTTAATTGTTTTTTAGTATCTAATTAATGAATGACACGAGGAAATGATGCCGAGACTCCAAGCTGGCCTCATTCATATGCTTTTATTGTTGGGGTGAATTTGGAGGGAAGTTTTTTGCATTACGATGTTAAGCAAATGTGTGTTGGGACATAATTTCTAACACTCAAATATATATAAATGTATACATATATATATATATATATATATATATATATATATATATATATATATATATATATATATATATATATATATATGTGTGTGTGTGTGTGTGTGTGTATGTATGTATACACGTATATATCAGTATTCCATTGGATAATTTCTGAAGAAAAGTACAGGATTTCTGAAACCTCAGTAATACATTATTGCATTCATTTTACTGTTTTGTTTATATGTTGTTTATTTTTTGTTATATTAATTTACCACATTTATCAATTTATCTACGTTATTTTAGAATTTACTTAACACTCTAAAGACCATCGCATAAAGTCCCTATTACACACCAGTCCTGACTATTTGACCTCCCTCGAAGATAATTCTTGCGTATCCCCTTGACCTGACCTTGCTAAGCTCCTTAACGCATGAATAAAAGAACAGAGAACTCTATAGTTTATATAGTAAGGTGAAATATGGTACTTTGCTTACGTGCACAGTTCAAGAGCAATTTTTTAACGTGCTTTACACAAATTTGTGGGTAAGAATGTTCTACATGAACCGTGATGCAGACATAAAACAATTTAAATTGGATATATTGTCAGGATGGCCGAGCGGTCTAAGGCGCCAGACTCAAGGTAAATCTTCCCTTCTGATAGAAGGGTGCAGAGTGGGCTTTCTGGTCCTCTCTGAGGGCGTGGGTTCGAATCCCACTCCTGACAAGGTGTTTTAAGAACTTCAGCTGGTTGTCGTGGACATCAAGAACAATTCATTGTTAAGGTAGACTTGAGTGAGACGGCAGCTATTTTTGTCATTTTAGATGGTGACCGCAGTACCGGGCTGGGCCTGCTGTGCACAGGCATTCACACTCACTTCCTATACCTATATTCCCCCCCCCCCTCTCCCCGCCCTCCACCTCACTCTCTCTTCCACTCTCCTTCATCTCTCCTTCGCTCTCTCTCACAGGCTGTAAACTTGGCGTGTAATTTTTTGTATGCATTAAGTCAGATGATATAATATGTGCAAAAACTGTTATGTATTATCAAGAAATGGACACTGCATTACAGACACACACTTGTGTGTATTTATATATATACTGTAATATATGTATAGATCATTACAATTTCATTCATCTGGTCTATCAAATTTATGAACAAGAAGTAGGTATTGTTACTTCTGACTTAGCTCATGCAGGATTTAAATTAGGTTTACGAAGAGAGAGAGAGAGAGAGAGAGAGAGAGAGAGAGAGAGAGAGAGAGAGAGAGAGAGAGAGAGAGCTAAAGGAAGAGGTGAAGGTAAAAAGAGAGAAGAAAAATTTAAAACAAGGAGAAAAAGTGAGAGGTAGAAAAGTGAGAGAGAAAGATTGTACTAAAATCATCTGGGTAACAAGGTTACCACTGAAATGGATAAAAAAATGTCTTCCTTCACACTTAATTCTACCTTCAAGGTGTGCTTTTCGTGCAGTGGCATTACATCAGTGGGGAGGCCTAGGTGGGGCCAAGATACAGTGGGGGGTCCTAGGTGGGGCCAAGATATTTTTTTGGGGGGTCAAAGACAATTACGCAAAACTAGTGTACCAATTCTGTAATTAGTAAAATATACTAATAATATACTATTCTCGAATGTATATATCCATGTGAATGAAGGAAAATAATAGTATTTGTAATTAGTAAACCTGTATTTGGAATTACAGAGCTCAATTTTCAATTAAATTTCAGCTCTTGCTATATGTAAATGCATCAAATACTGTAAGGGTAAAAGTTTAGCTACAAAGGGAATTTCAACTTGGGGGACCGGGGGGGGGGGCGGGGGCCAAGCATCTGACTGGGGGGCCGGGCCCCCCTCTGGCCCCCCATAGCGACGCCACTGTTTTCGTGCTATCTGCGACATCGTTCTCGTAAACTATGCCAGAAAGCTATCAATACCTCTCATTACAGAAAAATATTTGTCAGGAGTGGGATTCGAACCCACGCCCTCAGAGAGGACCAGAAAGCCCAGTTTATACCCTACTATCAATAGGGAAGATCTTAATCTTGAGTCTGGCGCCTTAGACCACTCGGCCATCCTGACAATGAATCAATAGAATGTCGCTCTGTTTCAGCTACACTCAATTCTTCATCTTCTTTTTTTTTAAATATACAAGCCCAATAGGATGGGTGTTACAATGGCATCGGACGAGAAGAGAATCTCTTCTTTTGTGCTCAACGGAGCAATCACCAAAATAGTATGTGCAGAAACAGAGAGAGAGAGAGAGAGAGAGAAGCTACCTCACGCCGAGGAGATAAAGGACCAAGAGATAAGGTTCGAATGTGCTCATTAAACTGTTAAATCTCTTTAGATTCCATTCCATTGGCGATAACCTGGGAAAAGAAAGAAAGAAACACGTAGGACATAGAAACATTGGACTATATTATCAAGAGGGAGATTTATTATTTTAAACTCTGATCACTTTCACTCACTTTTGCAAAAATCTGAACACCCCCAAAGTACTGAGAGAATTGAGAGGTTCAACATTATCTTCACCCAAAATATTTCAATTAATTGTAAAAATAACATTGAACCTCTCAATTTTATTATTGTTTAAGGATTCAAATTTCTTCAAAAGTGACTGCCAGAGATCAGAGTTTAAACTGATAGATCTCCCTCCCAACAACAAAGTGTATTGTAAAATGTCTTACCTTTTTTTTTTTTAATTTCAGCTTATATTGCCAGTGGAATGGAGTCCAAAGAAATTTTTTAATTCAGTCAATTCACTCATACCTTTCGATTCTTTATCTGTCTATCGTGAGGTAGCCTCACCCTTCGTGTGCGTGTGTGTGTATGTGTATGTTTCTGCAGGTACCCTTTTAGTTATTTTCCTTTGAGCACAAGAGAAGAGATTCTCTTCTCATCAGACCACATTGTGACACCCATCCCATTAGCTTACAAAGTTTGGAAAAAAATTATGAGCGTAACTGAATCAACTATTTATCGTCAGGATGGCCGAGTGGTCTAAGGCGCCAGACTCAAGATAAAGATCTTCCCTACTGATAGTAGGGTTTAAACTGGGCTTTCTGGTCCTCTCTGAGGGCGTGGGTTCGAATCCCACTCCTGACAGGATATTTTTCAGAAATTAGTAGCTTTGACAATTCTTGATGTAGCTTTTTGTCCTATGTCCTATTGTTTGTTTTTTGTTTGGGATATAAGGAAATTTATCAGGTCAGTGAACCCACTTCTATGTTTTCTCTTGGTCATTCATTTCTTTGCCTGAAGTAATTTCTCTCTCTCTCTCTCTGTACAAGTACTGTTTTGGTAGTTGCTCTTTTGAGGAAGGGAAGAGTTTCTCTTGTCATCTGACGACATTGTAACACCAGTCCCATTGTCTTGTAAGCTTAACAACAATAAAAATAGCCACCAAAAATAAAAATAATTCTTGATTGGCATAGCTGAAATGAAGCAACATTCAGTTGCTTTCATCGTCAGGATGGCCGAGTGGTCTAAGGCGCCAGACTCAAGATAAAGATCTTCCCTACTGATAGTAGGGTGCAATCTGGGCTTTCTGGTCCTCTCTGAGGGCGTGGGTTCGAATCCCACTCCTGACAGGATATTTTTCAGAAATTAGTTGCTCTGAAAATTTCTTGACAAACTTTTTTGCCCTACGTCCTATTATTTGTTTTTTGTTGGACTACCCCCAGTGGAATGAAATATAAGGGAAGTTATCAGCTCACTGAACCCACTTCTACCTTTTCTCTTGGTCGTTCATGTCTTTTGCCATGAAGTAATTTCTCTCTCTCTCTCTCTCTCTCTCTTCTCTCTCTCCCTCTCTCTCTCTCTCTCTCTCTCTCTCTCTCTCCTCTCTCTCTCTCTCTCTCTCTCTCTCTATATATATATATATATATATATATATATATATATATATATATATATATATGTGTGTGTGTGTGTGTGTGTGTGTGTGTGTGTGTGTGTGTGTGTATACAAGTACTGTTTCTTCGTAGTTGTTCTCTTGAGCACAAGGGAAGAGTTTCTCTTTTCATCCGACAACATTGTAACAACCAGTTCCATTGCCTCGTAAGCTTAACAACAACAAAAATAGCTACAAAAAAAAAAAAAGAAAAATAAGCCACGATTGGTGTAGCT
>JANJGK010000038.1:26185726-26190726 GCA_039081455.1 Macrobrachium rosenbergii
GATGGCCGAGTGGTCTAAGGCGCCAGACTCAAGATAAAGATCTTCCCTACTGATAGTAGGGTATAAACTGGGCTTTCTGGTCCTCTCTGAGGGCGTGGGTTCGAATCCCACTCCTGACAGGATATTTTTCAGAAATTAGTGGCTTTGACAACTTGACGTAACCTTTTGTCCTACGTTCTACTGTTTGTTTTTTTGTTTGGAATATAAGGAAATTTATCAGGTCAGTGAACCCATTTCTATCTTTTCTCTTGGTCATTCATTTCATTGCCTGAAGTAATTTCTCTCTCTCTCTCTCTCTCTCTCTCTCTCTCTCTCTCCAAGCACCATTTTTCATCTGACGACATTGTAACACCAGTCCCATTGTCTTGTAAGCTTAACAACAACAAAAAATAGCTACAAAAAGGAAAAATAAGCCACGATTGGTGTAGCTGAACCAAGCAACATTCAGCTGCCTCATCGTCAGGATGGCCGAGTGGTCTAAGGCGCCAGACTTAAGATAAAGATCTTCCCTACTGATAGTAGGGTGCAATCTAGGCTTTCTGGTCCTCTCTGAGGGCGTGGGTTCGAATCCCACTCCTGACAGGATATTTTTCAGTAATCAGTGGCTTTGACAACATCTTGATATAGCTTTTTGTCCCACTTCCTATTATCTGTATTTCTTAGACTGTCACCAATGGAATGGAATGTAAGGAAATTTATCAGCTCAGTGAACCCACTTCTACCTTTTCCTTTGGATGTTCATTTCTTTGCCATGAAGCAATTTCTCTCTCTCTCTCCCCGCCCCCCCCTCTCTCTCTCTCTCTCTCTCTCTCTCTCTCTCTCTCTCTCTCTCTCTGTGCAAGTACTGTTTTGGTAGTTGTTCTCTTGAGCACAAGGGAAGAGTTTCTCTTTTCATCTGACAACATTGTAACACCACTCCCATTATCTTTTAAGCTTAACAACAACAAAAATAGCCACAAAAAAATAAAAAAATAAGCTACTATTGATGTAGCTGAAACGAAGCAACATTCAGTTGCTTCATCGTCAGGATGGCCGAGTGGTCTAAGGCGCCAGACTCAAGATAAAGATCTTCTCTACTGATAGTAGGGTATAAACTGGGCTTTCTGGTCCTCTCTGAGGGCGTGGGTTCGAATCCCACTCCTGACAGGATATTTTTCAGAAATTAGTGGCTTTGACAACATCTTGACGTAGCTTTTTGTCAATTGTTTATTTTTTGTTTGGAATATAAGGAAATTTATCAGGTCAGTGAACCCACTTCTATGTTTTCTCTTGGTCATTCATTTCTTTGCCTGAAGTAATTTCTCTCTCTCTCTCTCTGTGTGTGTGTAAGCATTATTTTGGTAGCTGTTCTCTTAAGCACAAGGAAGAGTTTCTCTTTTCATCTGACGACATTGTAACACAGTCCCACTGTCTTGTAAGCTTAACAGCAACAAAAATAGCTACAAAAAATAAAAATAAGCCACTATTGGTGCAGCTGAAACCAAGCAACATTCAGCTGCCTCGTCATCAGGATTGCCGAGTGGTCTAAGGCGCCAGACTTAAGATAAAGATCTTCCCTACTGATAGTAGGATGGAATCTGGGCATTTCTAGTCCTCTCTGAGGGCGTGGGTTCGAATCCCACTCCTGACAGGATATTTTTCAGAAATTAGTGGCTGTGACAACATCTTGACGTAGCTTTTTGTCCTACATCCTATTATTTGTTTTTTTTTTGGACTTGCACCAATGGAATGGAATATAAAGAAATTTATCAGCCCAGTGAACCCACTTCTACCTTTTCTTTGCCATGAAGTAATTTCTCTCTCTCTCTCTCTCTCTCTCTCTGTGCAAGTACTGTTTTGGTAGTTGTTTCTCTTGAGCACAAGGGAAGAGTTTCTCTTTTCATCTGACAACATTGTAACACCACTTCCATTGTCTTGTAAGCTTAACATCAACAAAAATAACCACAAAAAAAAAAAAAATAAAAATAAGCCACTACTGGTGCAGCTGAAACGAAGCAACATTCAGTTACTTCATCGTCAGGATGGCCGAGTGGTCTAAGGCGCCAGACTCAAGATAAAGATCTTCCTACCGATAGTAGGGTATAAACTGGGCTTTCTGGTCCTCTCTGAGGGCGTGGGTTCGAATCCCACTTCTGACAGGATATTTTTCAGAAATTAGTGGCTTTGACAACTTCTTGAGGTAGCTTTTTGTTCTATGTCCTATTGTTTGTTTTTTGTTTGGAATATAAGGAAATTTATCAGGTCAGTGAACCCACTTCTATCTTTTCTCTTGGTCGTTCATTTCTTTGCCTGAAGTAATTTCTCTCTCTCTCTCTCTCTCTCTCTCTCTCTCTCTCTCTCTCTCTCTCTGCAAGCACTATTTTGGTAGCTGTTCTCTTGAGCACAAGGGAAGAGTTTCTCTTTTCATCTGACAACATTGTAACACCAGTCCCTTTGTCTTGTAAGCTTAACAGCAACAAAAATAGCCACAAAAAATAAAAAAATAAGCCACGATTGGTGCAGCTGAAACCAAGCAACATTCATCTGCCTCATTGTCAGGATGGCCGAGTGGTCTAAGGCGCCAGACTTAAGATAAAGATCTTCCCTACTGATAGCAGGATGCAATCTAGGCTTTCTGGTCCTCTCTGAGGGCGTGGGTTCGAATCCCACTCCTGACAGGATATTTTTTAGAAATTAGTGGCTTTGACAGCATCTTGACATAGCTTTTTGTCCTACAACCTATTATTTGTTTTTTTTAGACTGTCACCAATGGAATGGAATATAAGGAAATTTATCAGCTCAGTGAACCCACTTCTACCTTTTCTTTTGGTTGTTCATTTCTTTGCCATGAAGCAATTTCTCTCTCTCTCTCCCTCTCTCTCTCTCTCTCTCCCGCTCTCTCTCTCTCTCTCTCTCTCTCTCTCTCTCTCTCTCTCTCTCTCTCTGTGCAAGTCCTGTTTTGGTAGTTGTTCTCTTGAGCACAAGGGAAGAGTTTCTCTTTTCATCTGACAACATTGTAACACCAGTCCCTTTGTCTTGTAAGCTTAACAGCAACAAAAATAGCCATAAATGGATTAAAAATAAGCCACTATTGGTGTAGCTGAAACGAAGCAACATTCAGTTGCTTCATCGTCAGGATGGCCGAGTGGTCTAAGGCGCCAGACTCAAGATAAAGATCTTCCCTACTGATAGTAGGGTGCAATCTGGGCTTTCTGGTCCTCTCTGAGGGCGTGGGTTCGAATCCCACTCCTGACAGGATATTTTTCAGAATTTAGTGGCTTTGACAACATCTTGACGTTGTTTACTGCCCTACACCCTATTATTTGTTTTTTTTTTAGACTATCACCAATGAAATGGAATATAAGGAAATCTATCAGCTCAGTGAACTCACTTCTACCTTTTCTTTTGGCTGTTCATTTCTTTGCCATGAAGTAATTTCTCTCTCTCTCTCTCTCTCTCTCTCTCTCTCTCTCTCTCTCTCTCTCTCTCTCTCTCTCTCTCTCTCCCTGTCTCTCTCTCTCTCTGTACAAGTACTGTTTTGGTAGTTGCTCTCTTGAACACAAGGGACGAGTTTCTCTTGTCATCTGACGACATTGTAACACCAGTCCCATTGTCTTGTAAGCTTAACAACAATAAAAATAGCCACCAAAAATAAAAATAAGCCACGATTGGTGTAGCTGAAACGAAGCAACATTCAGTTGCTTCATCGTCAGGATGGCCGAGTGGTCTAAGGCGCCAGACTCAAGATAAAGATCTTCCCTACTGATAGTAGGGTGCAATCTGGGCTTTCTGGTCCTCTCTGAGGGCGTGGGTTCGAATCCCACTCCTGACAGGATATTTTTCAGAATTTAGTGGCTTTGACAACATCTTGACGTTGTTTACTGCCCTACACCCTATTATTTGTTTTTTTTTTAGACTATCACCAATGAAATGGAATATAAGGAAATCTATCAGCTCAGTGAACTCACTTCTACCTTTTCTTTTGGCTGTTCATTTCTTTGCCATGAAGTAATTCTCTCTCTCTCTCTCTCTCTCTCTCTCTCTCTCTCTCTCTCTCTCTCTCTCTCTCTCTCTCTCTCTCTCTCTCTCTGTACAAGTACTGTTTTGGTAGTTGCTCTCTTGAACACAAGGGACGAGTTTCTCTTGTCATCTGACGACATTGTAACACCAGTCCCATTGTCTTGTAAGCTTAACAACAATAAAAATAGCCACCAAAAATAAAAATAAGCCACGATTGGTGTAGCTGAAACGAAGCAACATTCAGTTGCTTCATCGTCAGGATGGCCGAGTGGTCTAAGGCGCCAGACTCAAGATAAAGATCTTCCCTACCGATAGTAGGGTATACACTGGGCTTTCTGGTCCTCTCTGAGGGCGTGGGTTCGAATCCCACTCCTGACAATACTATTTTAAGTAATGGAGAGGTCTAATGGGCATTCGCATTGCATTAGCAATTATCTGGTAGACATCAGAGGTCCCTCACACTGAGGGACCTGGGGCAACCCGAACGAACTGTAAGGTGTGCAAGGTTAGTTTTCAGTCTGATGGAACTCCACAATAAGTCACACGTTCGATTTAAATCTGGATGCAGAGAAAGCTATTATTGTACTTTCAAGTGGCGGTCATGTTGCCTGGCGAGTGGCTGAATGTTTTGTTTCGTCACCACCACCTAAATCCTCTCCTTGCTCCTGTATTGTTCTCCCTCTCTTTCTATATTTCTCAAATCTCCTCTACCTCCTCTATTCCTCCCGGTCTTTCCCTTTCCCTCTCCCTAAAAGCATATTATATCTGGCCAAAGAGAAATTAATCAGTTGGATAGAAAACAATGATGCAAATAGCGAATTCATAGCGAATTTACAAATCAGCGAATGCATAAATTACCGTCTTCCGCACAGATTAAAAGTCATAATAAAATATTTCGACCACTGAAAAACTTCACAGTTGGCAAGCATTCCATAAAAAATTCAGGGGTTTACGAAAATTATCATCGGAAAAGGACAGCACAAAATGAGCAAAAGGTAAAG
>JANJGK010000038.1:26195726-26225726 GCA_039081455.1 Macrobrachium rosenbergii
AAAACTGAGTACAAGTAATGGACCGGCGTTATTTTTGAGAATCCCTACTGAAATCCTCCATCTGTGGTTCTCGTACAACCTCATCCCTCCCTTATAAGCCAGTGATGGTAACCATGGTAACCATCGTTAAGGACAAATGAACTCTAATCTCCATTCGTGTGTCGAACAGAAAGAGGGAGTGCCGAAATATGAAATGCCCCTGACTGTCGTCAACATGCGGAAGGGCTTGAGACATCGCGTGCGTCTAATACAAGCTGGTGGGTCTTGCCCGATCATGGTCAGCGTTGACAACCACACGATGACTGTCATCGCTTCGGACGCCCAGGACATCGAGCCGTTGACGGTGACCACTCTGGTTATGTACTCAGGTGAGATCGTTTAATAACGCATTAACTCTTTCCTGTTTCTAGCACAATAAATGCACACGTATAAACAGCATTCATGAAAGGTTTAGTCATACACTTCATCACTGCGTAAGAATAATTTTACTGGAGAAACAAATCCACAGTTATTTATGGGTACATATGTATTTGAAAATAAATCTAAACGGAGAGCTTACGGAAACCTGTACAGATTCCGGAAAGCTCTCTGTTCAGGTCTGTTTTTAAATATATATATATATATATATATATATATATATATATATATACATACAGTATATATACATATATATATATATATATATATATATATATATATATATATATATATATATATATATATATATATACATATATATAAAATATATAATTTATATATACCCATATATAATTGTGGATTTGTTTCTCCATTTCAAGACTCGTGCTACTATGAGTACTTTTTAATAACTACAAAGAAAATGGAAACAGTAAAAATGATGATGATGTAGATGATGACGACGATGATGATGACGATGATGATGATATATATAATGATGATGATGTGACAGAAATAAAGTAACTAAATTCACGAACAGGGGAAAGATTTGACGTGGTTATCGAAACAGACCAAGAGGTGGGCAACTACTGGATAAGGTTCACTGGAATACTGGACTGCGTGTGAGTATTCTGTCAGCAATATTTCAGAACTTTAAACCGACAACCAAATTCAGTGTTCTATCACGCCGAGTTATTCTCTTTAAGCTATTCGACTTTCTACTTAACTTTCGAAAAAAATATGGGCTCCATATAACTGATAAATACAAGCTAGAGAAAATAACAGATCTATCTAAATTAATGCACGTAATTTTTTTGGGGTGGGGGTGGAGGGAGATTGGTTTGGTTTATAAAAGAAAACAAAAAATTATTGATAAGTTGTTGAATCTTCCTTTGTAAGGACTGAGACAAGAACTCAGTGGTACGGAGACCTTTAGAACTTTCTAAGTCACAAAGGTAATTTTTTTCTCAAGGTATTCCCAGCCCATACAAGGAGCAATCCTTCGTTATGAAGGAGCACCTGACGAACTGCCAAAGGGGATCCTTCTGTTCAACCCTGACTACCCGCCTGGTGTGGTGTGTATAGATCTTTATATTTTAATTAATATATATATATATATATATATATATATATATATATATATATATATATATATATATATATATTGCTGCTCTTAATTTTTTTTCACTAATATAAGGGCTAGCGCTTTCAATATAACGGGAATTCTTTAAAATATTGTTTTGTGTTATCAGTATTGGAAGGGGAATTTTGTTTAAAAGGTCTAGTTTGTTCAAGTCCTTGGTGCATAACTAATTTTAAACAACTGGTTAGGTTGAAAAATCCTTTAAAACTTACCAGGGATCCGGAACTTCTAGCAAAAATAATCCACCTTGTTAACCAACGACCTTTAATGTCTGCTCAAAAGGGATTTCTTTTTGTCTTAAGGTACTGAATCCACTGAATTCTATTGGAGGCCCTGAACAATTGACTGTTATGGACATGACTGCCCTGAAACCCTATACTGCGCCTGAAGTGGTAGACAAGCAATTCTATCTGGCATTTGACTTGAAAGAAGTCAACAACACTGCGCTGTACAATGAAGATTATTATCCGTACAGTGGTGGTGAGTAATTAGTTTCCTTATGTAGGGTCTCGTTGAACAAGACGACATTCTAATACAAACAGAATGAATGAATCTTGTAATCCTAAATTATGTACTTATAAGACGAAGAGTATCAGCGGAAAATAACAATGAAAACTGAAGAAATACTTGGATGAGACCACAACAGAAAAGGATGACAAAAATGAACATTGTTTGAAAAATGTCCGACAGGTTATTTTCCCTTACGGATTTCAAAGTCTTCAAGGAAAGCAAAATTCATCGTCACGAAATTTTTAAAAAGTTTTACCACTATTTGCCTACGAGGCCGTTGTTAAAAAGCCAGTTTTACGTCTACAGTTAGGCAAAGAAAAAAGAAAAGAAACTTTCAGTCCAACGTAGTTTTCATGATCTTACCATGTTTGGTGAATAATGTTAAGAATTTAGTTAACATTATCAGAAGTTAAAAAATTGTAAAAGTTAAAATGTGGTCGCCACAATAATGCGTCAGCATAGAGAAACATGTGAGAGCTTTGGCAATATTATCACGTGCGCTGATGTTTGCATATCACGCAGAGTCTCTCACAGTTCAATATAATCCTTTTAAACTTAACTTTGCTACGTGTGACTTCAACAGTTTACCGAGAAGCCACGTACGGAATTCACATACATGTACACTTATTTCTATTACGTCTTATGTTTAACATGATAACTATAGAAAGGGAGAGCCATCCATTCTTGCAACCTGTATAATAATGATAGCAGAACTGAATCGAGCTGATGACAAATGGAACAATACACCACTTGGAAATCCCAATTAATGTCAGAAAATGAGGCGGACACTCTAGTCTCAAACTATCAGTCACTAACGAGAGAGAGAGAGAGAGAGAGAGAGAGAGGCGGTCTTGCATCTAATTAATTTTTTCCTTTAACAGTCGATAAGTTGTGGAAAGTACGAACTCCTCAGGTCAATGGGGTTACATTCATTCCCCCTTATTCCCCTCCGTTGTCTCAGCCTGAGGAACCGCAGCCCACCGTTTGCGTCCATGGAGAGGTGAGTTATACCATTTCTCTCTCAGTGATCGCTAAAACCTTAGATAATGAGTTAGTTTAGGCTCTAGAAAGTCTAAAATCTCCTTCCACAGTAACAGCACGATAAGGGTGGTTCGAAAACAAACTATATGTAGCGTAACCAACGAAGAAATACCCATGAGATGCCATAGAACTGAAAATGAAGGGGATTTTGGTCTTAAAATGGAAATCAGTATAAATTTTTCTAAGGCATTTGTTATATCCTGGTATAGTAGGTTACTCTCTATCTCGCAGAAGGCTTTGCTGTTATTCTGATGACTTTTTAAAGGATAAATTTTAAGGGAACCTTAAAAACCATTAGCCCCAATATTGTACTTATTTACCCCAGTTGAGTCACCGTCCCATCAGTTTTCTTTAATTAGAGAAGTTAGCAATTTTCTGTGCATTAGTACATCAGGGTCATGCCTAGCTTATGACAGGAGAAACACTTATGTTTCGGTTTTGTTGAAGTCTACTATAAGCCACAAGTACTTAAGAGACCCCTGAAAGTAGAACTAAACAATTTCTCTTCTTTTCAAGTAGACTTGGATAATGAAGCTAAATGAAAGGGAAATAGTTCGCTAAAATATAAAAAGAAGCTCAATTTAAATATATTTTAAATATATTTATTCCTTATAACTGTCTCACTCAGGATATTTCACCTTTCTGTCGAGGAGACTTCTGTTCGTGCACTTACGTCTTCAACGTCGGTCTAGGGGAGACAGTCGAGTTGGTCTTGATCGACGAGGGAACCTTCGGCGTCGATAACCATCCCTTCCACATGCACGGGCACTGCTTCAGCGTCGTAGCCATGGGGAAAGTCGGGGAGTATGTCGTCAACCTTTTTTCAAGCCTTTTCTTCGGACCTTGCCTTTTTTTAGCTTTTCCTTTTAAAGAAACTGTGGAGGTTTTTGTCTACGCTGATGGCTATTTTGAGATGTTTTCATTATATTATTATCATTACAGTTTTTATTTTTTGGAATGGCGTTTTGAAATGTCTGCAGAACGAGTAAGAGAAAATAATTGATATTTGTACACCAGATGCTAACAGCAGCAATAGTAATCTTCATTCTCATTACTAATTAACGTACGGTTTTCTACGTAAATCTTTTCATGAAAAATTATTAGTTCTTATTGATAACTTTTAGTGGTAAATTGGGTTTAATCAAACAACGCACGAACAAATATATTGTGAAAAAATAGGCTAACCAAATCATTTTGTCACTTGTAAGGAAACTTGTGCGCATTCCTTAACCAATATTCACTGGAGTACTAGATTGCTTGTGAGTATTCTGTCAGCAATATTTCAAATCTTTTAGCCGACAACGAAATTCAGTATTAGACTCTCAACTTAACTTCCGAATAAAAAAAATAATTTCCTCTGAATGGGCTCCATATAACTAATAAATACAAGCTAGAGTAAATAATAGACCTATCAAAATTAATACACGTAATTTTTTTTTTTAAATTAAAAGGGATGGTGGCTCATTTTGCTTGTATTCTTCTCTAAGATCAACAACAGCTGAAGAAGTTGCCATGCTGGATTCTCAAGGCCTGATCGAACGAAGGCTCGAAAGTCCTGCATTGAAGGACACCGTCAATATTGTTGATGGAGGATACACCATCGTCAGGTTTAAGGCTGACAATCCTGGTGAGTTTTGACTTTATGAAGTTTCGACGGTTCTAATAGATTTGGAACTGATCTTGACATGCCATGGTAATACAGAAAACTATTTAAAAGGAGAGAAAAGTTTTCCTCCCTTTCGTATAATAAATATCCCTATTGCTAGTGAGATAGTGCAACATTGCTAGAGATAGAAATATCTACCTAAGTTAAATTTTAATGTTTGACAGTAATTGATAAGATAGTCCTATGCATAAGAAATCAGATCACTGAAATCCAGCGAATAATATAATTCGCCACTGCTGAAAGTGAATTAGGTTTAGACGACTCACGTTTCCACCATTTTCCTTTTCTCAAGGCTACTGGTTAATGCACTGCCACTTAATCCTTCACTCCGAGGCTGGAATGGTTGCCATCCTGCACGTGGGCGAACAGTCGGATCTACCGCCAGTTCCAGAAGGATTTCCGACCTGCAAAAAGTTTTTCCCGGAGGTTTAGTCAAAACGAACACTTTATGTTATATATTTTCTAATGAGCTTTCAGTGATAAACAACTCATCTGTGACATTATCTTTGAATAACTCCATCAGATTAAAAGAGAAGCTTTGAGTATTTTGCAAGTTATTTTATTTTCTTCTTTATTTGAGAACAAAGAAATGGAGCGGGGTCCTGCTGTGAGTGGAGCAAAAAATGAGTTTTTAACAGGCATCTGTGCACAAAGCACCTTAGCAACTGGAAGCAGTTTGCGCCTTCTTGTGAACATGTTCTTATTCTTTCTTGAAGAATGAAATGGAGGAGGGTCACTCCTTTTTCTTTTTTTTTAGTTAACTTAACAGTCCAAGTTCTCTGCACTTCTGCATGAACACTCCAAGACGTGGTGGTGAAACTTTAATTTTATTAGTAGCTTTTCCGTGAAGCTTTATTTTTGGAAAACATTTATATTTCGTCGGATTGGGTAGAGCCAAATATCTTACAGGATTTAAATTTCGTCTTTCTGTGTGAAGTCTAAGGCCATAAAACTCAGATTTACTATGTTTTGAGTGAAGAAACTTGCCATAGAAAACGTTTACTAGACTTAGTTCTCTTTCACAGCTCCATTCAATTTCAAATAGATACAGTATATTGCTATATTATCTCTTATTAACTCTTCGTTTATTCATGGGATCCTTAGACATTGTTAATCGTTGTCAGAATAAGTCGTCAGCATTCATCTTTAGTTCTTGGTATATTTTTTTCAATTGTTGTTTAGTGTTATCATTCTGTATCTACCTGTAATTGTTTTTAAAATGTGAGTACCTTTTCAGAAAACAAAGCAAGATGCTGAAACTGAATAAAAATTGTGAGAATTATTTTCTGATTGTTTGTGAAATCGTCGCTTATTCTCTCAGATGGAAATCCGAAACAAAATATTTTAAGCATTTAGTATTGTCAGCAAATCCTCCGATTCTGAGGAATGCTGCAATAGGATAGACTCACTTTAATCGTATTATTTAATTTAATCTATTTGTTACGTTATAAGTCAAGAATCCAATGAAATAATGGTCTGCCAAGAAAAACTTGCGCAGATAAGAATCCACACATGAATATAATGTTTTTATTATGTAAAAAACGCGAGTGCACACACACACACCATAACCACGTGCATATAAGAGACACTGCTCTCTCTCTCTCTCTCTCTCTCTCTCTCTCTCTCTCTCTCTCTCTCTCAAATTATTCTATTATATATATATATATATATATATATATATATATTTATATATATACACTGTATATTAAGATCATGCACTTATATCCTGTATGTACACACAAGCACACACATTATATATATATATATATATATATATATATATATATATATATATATATATATATATATATACATGTGTGTGTATATATGTTTGTGTGTGTGCTTGTGTTGTGTACATAAACAAGTGCATGATTTTAATACTGACAGTGCACACTTAGGAGGCCCACATTATTAAAATCTATCTCGCAGTATTATCCACGTACACACTTACACTGGTGCAGTCAGTCACGCAACCCTCTAATCATCACACCATTAATTCAACGGATCCCCATCGATAAGGAACTTGAATAAGAACATTCATAATTATACTGACGATTTTTTTTTTTTCTTTGAAGTCGACTTCAGAGACGATGGACGAATACTCTTAGGGGTTTCGTCACTCGTTCTCGACGTTATATAATAACTGAGCAGTACATATCATTGGAATCTCACTGTAACAGCACGCTTTCACGTAGTAAACCGTAGAACGAACACAAACATTTTCACTTTACTGTTAAGACAACCACTGGAGTTGCGTTATATAACAATTAAAGTTGTATCTCGGTTTTACAAGGAGTATATATTTACTTCACCGAGATTGGGACAACTAAGATTTATTTAAAATGGAAAGCGCTGAAAGATTATTTTTTGTAAATACAAAACTGAAAATTATGAATTAAACGATCAAAGAATGGAAATTATCCGTAACTCTATATAATTTTCAATAAATGGAACGAAAAAAGGACCAGGTCAATCTAGGCTGTTTAGAAACGAAAACGCAGTTATGTATGCTATGATAAAAAATGACTTGTAAAGTTATGGGACATTTAATCGTAAAAATATTTCTAAAAATCATATGGAAAGGTCTAACAGCTATTATAAAGTCGTTGACTTCAGAGATTTTAACAATCAGACAACAGCTCCGAAAGAATTGCCAAGAAAATGTAAATGTAAGAAGGGGCTTCTTGATTCTGTGAGCCAGTCAGCCATTTCGCAAGCGCTCAACGAGAGAGACCATTCTTTAAATCAGTAATAATATGGCGTTGAATCCATTAGAAATTCCTCTGAAAAGGGTTGCCTTTTTGAAAAGAGAAAATATGACATCAAAATGAGCTGGTCGCTTTCTTTTAACTACTTAAGAAGGCAAAATCTGAGAATGAGAGTAAGACGTCGTCACTCTTAAAAAAAAAAAATGTTTTAAGCAACTTGATGACGACGTTATTTTCGTAACTGTAGATAGCAAATGCAAGGGAGCCTCGGTAGTTACTTTTGGTGAAAAAGTAGACCTTGCTCGCCTTTCTCGAGAGAATAGTAGAATTGTCATTTCACAGTGATAAGTATATATTTTTTGTTAGAGTACTTCCTCTTTAAGTATGCCCAGCATTACGCAATCAAGGAAATTTTGATGCTTTCATGAGGCAAGAGGTTTTATGTTGAACTAAAGGTTTGGTCTTGTTACTCTTTTAGCTATGTTCTAGTGGTTTGCCATTTGACTCAAGTGAGTTTTTAATGTTACAATGTCGGAATTCAACATTTCAGATTAGAATCAAGATTAAGTAATTGCAAAATGACAAAAAGCTCTTTTATTAATTCTCTGTAATTCATTTCTAAGTTTCGCGAACCTTATTACAATTGCAACCATTTGGAATTTTTTTTAAGCACCCAAAAGAGACGTTTCCCAGCGATAGCTTATTTACCCAACGACCGATTTCATTTTTTGCATTTTCAGTCAGAGATAATCTCAGTGACCTTAAATACAGTTAGTTTAGATTCTGCTCATCTGGTTTTACACTGCTGATTTGAAGAGCATTTTTGGGAAGTGTTCAATAAAAGACTGGTGCAGTTCGCTAAAGTTTCATGTTTATCAGGAAAAAATAATGCTTTGAAGGACGTTATCATGCATGAGATTCATGCAACTTCGAGACACAATACAATGAGAGGAAGTGACATCAGGCGATACCTGCCGTAAAATTGTCGTAGTTTAATAACAAAACTCTTTTAATCATTGACAGCCCACGGGCTTGACTAGTGTCACCAAGGTGACTGATTTAACAGCTGCTTTTTCGCACGAAATAAGACATTGTCAATGAAAAATTCTCTTTCAGTGATAAGAAACCATCGCCCCTCAGACGCAATTTCGTCTCGGGACCCAGTTGCGTAGCATACGTGAGACGTTGGTTTTTATCAAAGCGCATCGCTGGTCGGCGCGGCTGGTGACCAAAGTCCAACGTTATATAAAAGGACCAGCGGAGGTAGAGAAAAGAATAGAGGGAAATTATAGAAATTCATTAAAGAAATTACATTTTATGAGCTGCGTACTTTACCAAAGGCGAGAACATTATACTCTCCTTTTGACTGGCAAGAAATATATAGGAAAGAAATCGTTAATTTTATTTATATAGCTCTATCTATCCCCCTATATATCTATTTATCTATCTATTGGTTATGTATATATATACATATAAATGTATATTATATATATATATATATATATATGTATATATATATATATATATATATATATATCAAATATAAGGGAGCGATTAAGAATATTAAAGAGAAATCAACTGGAGTGACTTAACGGCTGACCTATGGATCTTCTGGTATTAATACCGCTTTTCTGTAACTTTTTCTCATTCACTATTTGCCTGAGGAGAGAGACAGTTCGATCTCTGAAATATAGCCTATATTTTCCACATTTTGGCGTTTCTATGGGCTCCCTTACAGTACTGTATATTTGATGGAATTCTGTTTTAACAGAAAATATTTTACAGTCACATATATATCTACATATATATATATATATATATATATATATATATATATATATATATATATATATATATATATACATACATACATATATATATGCTTGTGTGTATGTATATATATATATATATATATATATATATATATATATATATATATATATATATATATATATATATATATACAATAGTAATACTAACTATAAGAAGAAGCTCATAAATGGTTTTGATAACCTTTCATTTTAAATACAGTTCATCACGACGTGTGGTAGAAGAGGTTAGTAAGTTCCATTAACTCATTACCGTTTGGCTACTGAAAAAACCTGACACTTTTGCGAGAGAATTAAACGTTTTAGAATGGTGGATGACTCCTTCGCTGCACAAATAATTTTAAATCTCGTGTTGTAGACAAGGTTAGAAATTTCCACCTCATATTTAAGTAATTTTGACTTCGAAAAGGGATATCCTATTACTGATGACACAAGAAATTTCAATCGTTTTATAAAGTTTAATGTGAGAATATTATAATATTAAAGCATTACAACAACAACAACAACAAAAAAAACAGTCGCTTGCGGTATACAACAGACTCAAAAACAGTTTCGTGAATTAAACCATTTTTGTATATCCCAAGTTTACTGATTATAAAACTGTAGGCTACTCTGTATGGTTACTTGAGATAAGAATATTCTGTGATCTCGTAACATGATTATCCCCGTAGGGGGTAGTTGCCGTCAGTGCACTAAGTCGTCAAATGGTGCACTGTAGGCATTACTAAAGGATGTTTGGAATGTTCCATGGGGCGCTAGCACCAGCCTCTTTGTAGACTTTTACCTTCTTTTAATTTACCTCCATTCCCGCTTCCCTTCTTCAGTTTTGCTGTCCAACATCTCAAACTGTTACATTTTAGTTCAGCTGTGGGCTTTTCTGCCAGTTCCACCTTTAGGTCCTCGTATTTCCTTCATGATGCTGGATCTCATTATCTTACTGTGCAATGATTCCAACACCCTCTTTTCACTGTCTTAAGCGCTGAATGACTGAGAATGCCGCAGCGCTTGGCTTGACACCCTAAATTCCATAAATCAATCAGTCAGTCAATTACATGATTATATTACAAGTGGAAGTCACTGGGTAATTGAAAGCGTAAAGGAACTCTCTTATTTGCCTTCAACGTGAGAGAAAAATGAGTAAAAGAGAGTTAATGGCGCATCATTTCATGCAATAAACTAGGGCAGATGATCCTGAGATCCCTAACTGACATCAGTGACGCTGGAAAATTGCAGAAATAATATTTTGAGTAACCACTGGTGTGAAAGAGCCGCAAGTTGTACTTGTGGAAGCGACCGTTGCGGAGGTAAACAGGACAGTTACGAGGTTGAAGAGCGTCGGTAAAAGGATGGAGAAGAGCATTTTGAGTTAGGTCAAGTTATAGAATGTGAGTCGATAGGTAGATGGAAAGAGTGCATGCTCTGGGAGTATCGGGAGGGTAGAGGAGAGGAAAACAAAAAGTGCTCTGTAGATGGTATGGAAGTAGTACGGAAAAGGAGACTCCTTAATATCCTGGAAACAAGAGAATGTGAGCAAATGGAGGTAAAAAAAAAAAAGTACATCTTAGTTTAACCAGACCACTGAGCTGATTAACAGGTCTCCTAGGGCTGGCCCGAAGGATTAGACTTATTTTACGTGGCTAAGAACCAACTGGTTACCTAGCAACGGGATCTACAGCTTATTGTGGAATCCGAACCACATTATGACGAGAAATGAATTTCTATCACCAGAAATAAATTCCTCTAATTCATCAATGGCCGGTCGGAGACTCGAACGCTGGGCCAACAGCGTGCTAGCCGAGAGCTCTACCCACCCTCCCAATGAAGAACTAGCAAACGGAGGTGAATGGTGCTGTTAACGAAGGGGTCATGAATGAGCTGCTGATAAGCTTCTTGCGTAGGTGTGCGAAGAGGCCGATGTTGTGAAGGTTTTGCTGTAAAGTGTGTTCATTCAGTTAAAAATGAATATTGCTAAAAGCTATGAAAGTCAACGCTTAAATTTTTTTAGATGTAGTGAAGACGAGTAGGAGGAAGTTCAAGGACTTTTCATCCAAGTATGCGCAGTAAGGCGAAGCTTGCAGACATGGCCTTGGACAGAGCAGCTATAAAAGAGAACACGGGATGGCACCGTTCTCAGATGGAATCTCTGTGACAGTGATCACAAGGTTCCCCTGTCCTTCTTCCCTTCTGCCAGCAGCCAACAGTGACTCGATACTTCTACGACAGCAGCAGCCTAAGAACTCTTCTTCCCCTTTTTGAAATCCACATTCCTTTTCTTCATTACCAAAGTTTAACTCTGCCTTTTTTCAAGAGCTCTTCTTTACATCAACCATCGCCATGAA
The DNA here is from genome assembly GCA_039081455.1 of Macrobrachium rosenbergii. Lineage (NCBI taxonomy): Eukaryota > Metazoa > Arthropoda > Malacostraca > Decapoda > Palaemonidae > Macrobrachium > Macrobrachium rosenbergii. Next base: position 26,207,378 of record JANJGK010000038.1, read on the forward strand.
GACGTGTCTCTTCTACTTGACCTGCATCATGCTCATGGTGGTCTCAGGTAAGACAGTAAATGATGTTAACTTCCTTTGTAGAAAACATTTAAGAATAAGTTGTTCAAATGTAGCTAAGACTGGCTTCATCAACCGAGCCTCCACAGAGATAACGAAGTTCGAAAAATAAAATCTTACACTCGACGCAAAGTTCAGCTGAGTACTAAGAAACTAAGAACCTATTCAGTTTCATAAAACAATGCAGTCAATATAGATTTACTTAGTTCTCCACAGAAATAAATCGTATATGAGTACGGGTGTTTGGGTTACATGTGCTCCACAAGGGTAATTTTTATTCAAGGATATATGACAGCTTGTGAAAACAAATTGTGTATTTTTTTCATCAAGACAAGGAATAATGTTGATAAAGTTAACTAAAAATCTTTTAATCTTAGTTGACAATTTAAAATACGTTTCACTTTGTGGACTTATATCCCTACTAGATTGGGTGGCAATTGTCAATATATGGAAAGGGTCTGACTAAGCTTTCGACGCAGTAAATCACTGTAGAACTAAAGTAAAAAAAAAAAAGAGTCTGGCCTGCAAGGCAGGTCGATAGAGGGAATTATGTAAAGCATGAATCGAGAAATAGGAAACTTGGAGTTTGTACCTAATTTCTGTGAAGGCGTGTTTGTTCGAAAATGCCTTCATACATTCCACGTTTTACTTCCTCAAATAACTCAAATCCATCTTCTCACAGTCTTTTCCAATAACCCCATTATCTTTGTTGCTTCACCTGTTCTGTGACTCAGCTGCTCTCTCAATCTACCTTATCCGTTATATTTATTCCCAGTTACTTAAACGAATCATCTTCTTCTCTCTCCATCACATTTATCAACATTCTATGCTCCATTCTTTCCGATTTCCTGCATAGGGGGGTAATGCCATCAGTGCACCGCACTTTGTACACTGTACGTATTACTAAAGGGTATTTGCAGAGTCCCTTCGACCCCTTGCTGCACCAATTTTTTAGCCTTTTACTTTACTTCCATTCCCTCTTCCTTTTTCAGTCTGACTGTCCAATTTCGTTAACTATTACTCCTTAGTGCAACTGTGGGGTTCATTTATTTATTTCCTGGATCTTTTTATCTTTCTGTCCAACTACTCCAACTCCTTTTCACTGCATTAAGCGCTGAAAGGCCCAGGGCCCAGCTTGACACCCGAAATTTCATAAAATCAGTCAGTCTTCCTGAATTCTCTTTATCCCCCAAACCTTTCTCTTGCTCACTTATACAAAGATTATATATAGTTTATATATAAAGTTTCTCTTAAATAGCCTCAACCAGCACTGGTTCATCTGCAAACATGAAAGATTCATTCTACATTCTATTCAAGACTTATTTTCTTATCCTACAGCTTTTCATCTATATCTGCTGCCCTTCTCTGACTTCTCGCATCATTCCATAGATGATGAAAGTGTGAAACCATGAAAACATAATATCAAACCTTTGACTCAGATCCAGTTTAGTTTCACATCAAATAACCAATCTTTTGTACCACACATTCTCAGCACCCAGCACGTTGCCTCTCTGGTTGATTCCGTCAGAAGCCTTTCCAGTTTCTGTATGCCATGTATAACCTTTTCACTTTACACAGACTGACAGACAGGCAGGCAGAAAGACGCGCGCTCGCATACACACACACACACACACGCACACGCACACAGACATATATATGTATATATATGTATATATATATATATATATATATATATATATATATATATATATATATATATATATACAAATCTGATTAAACAATTAACGCCAGGATTATCTTAGCATTGCCCCCATTCATCAATTTTAGTTATGTAAGGGAGGGTTGGATCAGTTGCCGGATTTTCTTACTTTACATTTATCTGATCACCACCCTACCTCAGGATGTTTGGGAAATACTTTTATCTTTTATCAACACATACGGGTTGTTATGTCATAAGGCTAAATAAACCAGTCTCCCAGGTAACTTTAAGTTTCTTATCAGTCAGGTCTACATCTGTTGCAGTTGATGTTAATACATCTGTTCCGTTCCCTTGGCTTTGTTCCTTCTTTGCTCTTTTCTCAGTGACAGCTTCATTCATACGCTGATAATTTCCTCTTCGCACATCTTCCTTTTTCTCTTTCTCAGGCCTCTCTAGAATCTCGTTCTTAATCTCTTAATGTAGCACTTACATACACACACACACACACACACACACACGCACACGTAGAATTACAATTACAACTTAGGTTATGGTTTCGTTTAGCTTCAAAATCAGAAGAGGCAGCACAGGTCTTTTGTCATGGAAAAACATATTACACAGTCTGCCTGACTCAAAGAAATCTAAACAGAAATACTGCTAGAGAATACAGGCGCCTTTCTGATGATATCGCACCATCAAAAGTTCTGGCATAGTTTGCTAGAAAAATATTTCTTTCTTTTATATTCTCGTGCATTGCATCCTAGGCGACGACGCTGATTAATGAGAACATAAGCTTTTATAGACGGCTTGTCTAGCAAATAATTGCGTCCTGAATCCTTGTGCCAATGACTTTTTACTCTAATTTCCTCTCATTTCGACGGCGGCAGGAACACGAGTCTTGGGTGTGATTTCAGAACAAGTAAACACTTAAACAGTTAACATTGCTTTTCGTATTTCAGCCCTTGGGCACGAGTGCGAACGTGCATGCGTAAAAGGTGACACCAGGACCTGCATGTACGAATTTCACATGCAAGAGTACCACACCGTGGGCCGTGCCTGTTTTAACTGCCCACAGAACATAAGCGATTGCAGTAGACCCGAATGCATCGCAGCCGATGGAGTTTCAAGACCCCTTCTGGCTGTCAACAGGCAGTTACCTGGACCAGCCATACAGGTATGAAACAACGTTTTGGCATTGTGATTTAAAGCATGTATATATATATATATATATATATATATATATATATATATATATATATATATATATATATATGTATATATATATATATATATATATATATATATATATATATATATATATTTATTGTACATATACGTACACTTAGTTTTTGTTGAATATAATCATATGGTTTGGACGCTCTGAAATTTTCATAGATATTATCATTAAGACAACAAGGTCGCTAAGTCAGTTAGATACAAAGAGACCTTGTTCTTTTAATGAAGGATTAGAATAAGAACACCATTTCTTAATAGACTGGAATAAAATACATTTCTTTTCTTTTTTATGAAAGTGTAAAGCGATAGGAATTAAAGCTTATTTTCTTAAGGGGTTGGAAGAAGAGCATATTGTTATAAGGGATTAAAATAAGAGTCCTTTATTTTCTGAAGGGGCAGAACTAAGGGTATATTGCTTTTCAAAGGGGGTTCTAATAAGAACCTATGATTTTTCTTTAAGGACTGGAATAAGAGCCTATGATTTTTTTAATGGAATGGGATAAACATCAATTGCATTTTCTAATGTCTGCAGCTTCTAAGATCAGAAGAAAAACTCGATCAAAGCTTTCCTAGCGATTATCATTCGGAGTTTAGACCTGAGTATTAGAGAAGGTGATTATCTTTATCGGCGAAGAGATTTTCAACAGCGCCATAATACAAGGATATAAATCAATATAGAAAACTGGATTAATATAATATATCTAATATGATACTAAAACAGATAGTGAATGAACAACCAGCCCTTCTTTGGAATTGAAAGTAACAGACTAACGGAACATTGTGTCAAAATTTCTTCATACGTAAATAAAAAATCAATAGGTATATTATCCCGAAGCCATAGGAATTTACATATTTCAAGTCTGATGTAACAAAAGAATAATTGGCAAAATGAGTTGCAGAAACATGGTGTCAGGAAATCACTGAATGGGGAATTAAGGAAATTCTAGCGGTAACAGAGCATTAAAGTTATCAGCTTGAAATTACATTCATATTACTGACGAAAGAGCCACAATAAGTGTTACATTCTGACAACACAATAATGTCATTAAGCCTGGAATTTCAGAAATCCATATGGTTAATTTTTGGAAGAAAACCAGACACATTTGTATAGCAAAAATAAAACGAATTGCAAAGATATCTCTGGAAGCTATAAAATCCTATGAAATCAAGTTCAGAACGCAGGTAAGAATTGTAACATATAATTCCTCAAGATACAACGAAGTCCCGCACTCCAGGTATGCGAAGGAGATCGCGTGGTAGTCGACGTGTACAACTGGCAACTTTCGGACACCGCCACCATCCACTGGCATGGACAGCACATGAACAATCAACAGTACAACGATGGGGTTCCCTACGTTACCCAGTGCCCAATTCTAGGTGCATTCAGATACGACTTCATCGCCACAAACCCTGGGACTTCCTTCTGGCACTCGCACATAGGTGAGCTGAAAAGGACTGTCTCTGAACACGTCTTTCCTTCTCGTCCACTGACGGTTTTCTATCTTTTCTCCGTGTATTTGTACTAATATTGGTAGGCGTATTTCTAAGTAATAGATACACGGCGGGTATTTAGCGAGAAATGGCAGTTTCTTATAGTATTTTGGTTGGTTATTTACAATTTAACGCTATTTTTGGGGGGTCGGCTGTAATTAACCCGTGAAGTCCATCCAACAAGGGGTTTCCATATGCGATCTTCACAAGACAGAGCACGGCTACGTCTGTTTCGAAAGGTTCATATCCCGTCCGGCAAGTGCAATACCTTGGAAACGGTTTTTGTTTTTTTCTACACTTTTAGGGGTTCTGATACTGGCGGCGCATCTGTTTGTTGTCGGCCAAATGGAATGTCCCTTCGCCGTGTTTAGTACTGGCCCCGGGGGGGGGGGGGGGGGGCCCCGCGGGTACCCATATGTTAACAAGTTATTGCACTTGCCGGACGGGATATGAACCGTCCGAAACAGACGTAGCCGTGCTCTGTCTTGTGAAGATCGCGTATGGAAACCCCTTGATAGATGGACTTCACGTGTTAATTACAGGTTAATTACACTCGAGCGCCAAAAATTAAAGGTAAATTCATAATTAGCAACCAAAAAACTGTAGAAAAAGTTAAGATAGAAGGCAGTCGCCGACGCGGAGCTACTATATAGTTCTACCCTTTTCTCCATGTATTTGTACTAATGTTAATCAATACTCTATGATAACGTTGGTGAGGTAAAGGGGAAACACAAAGCTCATACTTAAGGCGCATGGACAGTTCTGAAAGTTTACCAGAATAAAGCTCGACATTTAACGCGTTTTCTAACGATATTGCAGTGAAAGAAAACGCATTTTCCTATAAGACAGGCTTGCTTATTCTGGAATACAATTCTCGCTATCATTAATCAACAAAAACCAGGTACCTCCTACGCAAAAAAAAAAAAAAAAAAAAAAAAAAATGTGGAGATTTTAAACTAAGCAAGTTTTGTCTGAACTGATGGTAACTGTAATACCTTGGGGTGCCCAAGGAAAACTATATAATATAGTTTTCTAGCTTAGCGTTACTAGATTCATGTTGCATGTTTCAGCAATTTCAAAACAACTAATGAATGCGAAAATTAAAAGCAGATGATATTTCAAAGATGGCCACAGAAAACACAACGCATAAATACGAAGTTACTCCGTAATATCGAACACTGACACCCAATAAAAAATATTTTCCATCTGTCACTTCAACTGACCTTTATGTAAGTTTTATGTCAAATCATTTACTGTAAAAATCTCAGCTAACATCGTTACACATCAATTTTCCCTAAACCTTATCGCTTGTACGACATTTGTTCTTCATCGGAAGTCAGGAGTTCTAATCAAAATTATTCTTCTTCGATATATAGCCTGTAGGTTGTGTAGGCCTAGGTGTACTCCTCTTTATGGCTGCCTATGAGTAAAATTTAACCAAGGTATTCCTACCACCCAGGCCTTCATAGAAGCGAGGGCGTCTTCGGCGCCTTCGTTGTTCGTCAGGAAGAAGACCCTCAAAGTTACCTCTACGACGTAGATTCATTCTCCGATGCTCTGGTCCTGCAGGACTGGACACACGTAACTTCTTTTGATAAATATGTTGGTCGCTATCACAGTACTGGGGACGATTATGCTGAGGGGATCTTAATTAACGGGAAAGGAGTGAATACGATGGCTCAGGTGGGTATATAAATCTTCGGGTAATTAGAGAGGGAGGTAAAACATTTTGAAAACAAGGGCAAGGAGCCTATAATCAGTTCATTCAATTTTTGAAATATTGTACAGGATTCGTTCTTCACAATATAGAAAGCCATTCGCAAACTAAATCTTTCACGGCACAGAATGTTAGGCTAAGAAGAAGCAATTCATACTTATACAATATCTAGTAAATAGAAAACCAACTGTGCACACACGCGATCCTACACGTTTGCAATTGCTAAGCTCTACAGTGAGGGAAAAGTAGATGTGACATTAGCCTTACTTAGCTGGGAACTAAGTCAGCTGCAGGGAACTCACTATCCTTCGGTGAGGTAGAACAAAGGCTTAACACCTATCGAATAAGAAAAGAAGAGGAACTTGAAATACAGCATTCATTTTTTATTCAACATTTAACCGAAGTAGGTCATCAGGAACTGACTGAGTATTACAGATACAACCCCCCAAAAAATATATATATTAAAAAAACCCACACAATTTGCTGTACAATCCTAGTTTCTAGCTTCAAATTATCATGTTTGAAGCCTTAAATGAAAACTGTTATAAAGGCCCGATGTCGAGAAAACACACCTTGTTCGTTACATTTTTACGCATTACCTTTAATTGTGTCTCTTTCATCACCTAACCTCAAAACCACTGTATTTTTTTTCTTTCGTTCGCGCAGGAGGGGGGCGTAGAAGCTTTCAACGTGCCGAGAGAAATCATAGAAGTGACCCCAGGTCTCCGACACAGACTCCGCCTGATCAATGCAGGAGGTCTCAATTGCCCGATCATCGTCAGCATTGACGACCACCAAATGACGGTCATCTCTACGGATGGGCATGACATTGTTCCTATAACCGTTGATTCCTTGGTCATTTACTCCGGTGAGTAGTCATTATTTCTCGTGATTTGTTCATCGGTTTTCAAAGGGAGTAGGCGGTGCTTGTAATTTATTTAGTAATTTGCACGTGGCGTTTAACTTGTCAACTAATTTTTGGAGAAAGTAACAATGTTCAGCGAAAATACATAGTTTGTTGACCATTCGTATTTGTATTAAAAAATTTGGTACTTTGATAGTTGTTTCTTGGTAGAAAGCACAATCTAAATTTGGCTAATGATAGTTTGGTTTATTTCGAAGATTCCCGAAAATCTGGCCTTAAACAATTGCCTGTTGAAATTATGCTGGCAGCACAGATACTAATACTGATTCGAAAAATTAATAAAATCTTCTTGTTTGTATTTTTGGAGTTAAATCAAAAGAAATGTGTCGCTGCAATCAGCAATTTTTCTTTAGTCATTATCGCGCTCAGCAGTTCATAATAGAAGGTATGTTGGAATGAGAAATGTACATCACCTTTATAGTGAATCGGTTTTCGTCAGAAAGCCATTTAGTGTGTCCATACAATGTACAACCTTCATTTTGTCCCTTCTTAATTAGTGAACATTTGGTGGTTTACTCTGTTGATAAATTTGCATGCTATTATAGTGAGCACCAGGTCCGGCTGTCTAAAGCTGGTAGTACCTAGATTAGGATCCCACAAGATCCTGCTGCTTTGCAGGGTTACCACCCTTTTGGTTAAAGTTTAGAACCACAATCTAAAACTCAAGACGAGCAACAGAAGTCATTGGCAGTGGGATGATGGATTGGATTAAGGTACTGAGTGCTCTGTATCCTCAGCTTCAACTCTGGACGCCTGGATTAAAACCCAGTAGGCGACGTCAATGCTCATTAGCCTTATTTAACTGGGAAGTAAGTGCTACAGGGTGTATCTACCAATGAATCCTCCATGGATTCTGCCACATTAATGGACAGGCCCAATTTAGGAATGGCGCCCAGTCTCAGGCATATGGGGGCGCTAAGAACTCTTAATCAAATTGGAAAGACAGGAAATGAATTCCAGTGACATGACAAGGACGCCTGGAATGTTTGGGAACCAAAGAATAGGCAAAGAGAGATTGGACGTGGGTAATGTGTATATTCTCCCAGGAAGAGTAGGCTTGATCAAATGCATATGAATAGAGAGAAAAAGAACACTGAATAGGACCTGATAGTATCAGCTGAGCTCCGGCTAGCGCCAGAAGGGATGGAAGACCCAGACCTACTTGCGGAATTTCACAGAGGCCCCTCAGGTCATCTGGCATTGGACGCTAGAAATTCTGTTTATCTTAAACATATTTCTTTACATCTCAGATATATGGATATACAAAAATTAATCTTCGTGATCGATGCCCTCTGCTATTATGTAACTTTTCTTCATTTAATGACAACAGGAGTATTTTAAACTCAGAAGATACGAATGACTCAGTCCAGTATCCAACCAACGCAGACCGCTACAGAAACTGTGGTCTTTCTGTTATCAGAAATCCATTTATTTCTAAATACAACTCTTTTCCGCAGACTACTTGTACTTTAACGAGAATGATTAGATAAAAACGCGTCCTTGAGAACTCTGACATTTGTGATAAGTCTCACAGATGATTGTGGACCTGTTTTATTGTAAAAGAGTGGCACAGATGTTGTGAGAAACGGGATGCATCAGCGAGTTCAAATTTCCAATCAGGAAATGTAACGATAGTATAACATGAAGAAGCGCGCTCACGCACATATATTTGCACGCACACTTGCACTGGTTCCAGATGAAACGTTCCCTGTCGTACTTACACTTAAACTCAGAACTCGTGTTGAGCTCCGGTACGGAAAACTTCCAACAACATTAGTAGATTCATGTACCTATAAAGCAAGTTTATCAGCAGGGCGTCAGATCCCATTACACACACCGTGCTATTCCCCCTTTACATTGTACATACTATTGCATTTGCTGGATAATGAAACCCTTCTTTCCATCTTTGTGTCTTTCTCTCTTCCTCCTTCCTAAAACTTCCTATCGTCCTCCATTATTTAAAAAAAAGAAGACGATATCGGAAATTTTGATCCACCTTTTCATCTGAGTTAACTTGTACTTCACAAACCGTGCGTTCCATTGGCTTCTTCATCGTTGGTGGCTTGGGGGGTTTTGACTTGAAAATGTTCAGTAATGACGAAAGTGGAATTGATTACTAGCATTCACTAATAGTTCGTGAAGAACGTTGATGTTCCTTACTTAAACCCTGTTGATTTACGACGGGCAATTGATGAATATATATATATATATATATATATATATATATATATATATATATATATATATATATATATATATATATATATATATATTATATATACATAGCCTATATATACGTGTATATATATATATATATATATATATATATATATATATATATATATATATATATATATATATATATATATATATATCAAGTGCTGTGTAATGTGTGTGCGTTTTATAAAAAATTAAGTCTAGTACTATGTGGAGAGAAGTGAGTGAATAGATTATGCAATGGAATTTCTCGGAATTGTCTTTATGAGTAAGATTCATAGACTAAGCCTGTAGTAATTTAGCCTTGGTCCTTGAGTATGACAGTTCTATCTTTTTTATTTAAGGTAATATTATGTGCTTGAGTTAATCGCAAGCGGGAGTACGTAGCCCAGAATTTAACCTGAAACTAATTTATCGACACCCTGCAGGGGGCTAGTGCCGTCACTGCACTTCGTACGGCGTACTGTAGGCATTACTTAAGGTTCCTTGCAGCGCGCCTTCGGCCCCTAGTTGCTACCCCTTTCGTTCCTTTTACTGTACCTCCTTTCATATTCTCTTTCCTCAATCTTACTTTCCACCCTCTCCTAACAGTTAATTCACAGTGCAACTGCGAGGCTTTCCTCCTGTTACACCTTTCAAAACTTTTACTGTTAATTTCAGTTTCACCGCTGAATGACCTCGTAGGTCCCAATGCCTGGCCTAAAGTCAATATTCAATTCAATTAATTTATCGGCAGGAGAGAGATTCGACGTCATTGTCCACGCCAACGAGAAGGTTGGGAACTACTGGATAAGGCTCAATGGACTTGTTGACTGCGAGTGAGTACCCCCCATCCTCTACATCCTCATCCTCCCCCCCACCCCCACCCCCAACACAACCATTCCTTCCTACTAACTTCCGAGCACAGACAAGGAACACCTAACATTTAAATCTTCCACTATTTTAGAGAACATTATGTATTAAGGATACTGTGGTGGTGGAGTTTTCTTACGTTTTCAAACAATCTTGCTAGCTGATACGCCATCATGTGTATTAATATGTGCACAGGACATAATCTGGAAATGGAATGCTTTGGGCAAACTATCACATGGACCAGATGAGACAGAAAATGTAAAGAATTTCCTGGAATGTTAGGAATATGAAGTAATGAAGCGGTTGCAACGCGCATAAAAAAGGGCAGAGAATTTAAACATCTTAGTAATAATTCTAAACCATCAAATAAAGTATAAAGACGCTTGCATAAATAGCTGTTGTTAGATAACCATTCATACCATATAATATGCACTGCACATGCATATTTTTTGCAAGCCTTGGTCTGATCAGTACTGACAAAATCCTTTGAACAGCTTTTGCTCCTGTTAGCTAGATTTTTCGATAACTTTTTACTCCAAGGAAACGCCGATCAAACTTTTGCAAAACTTTTAACATTCTTATGACAAAAACTTTGTTATACCCTAATGTAGCACTTGCCATCAGAGCTTTGACCTCATCATTATCGTTAGGCTTAGTACATAACAGTTTACGGGCCTATCTGTCAAAACTGGATAATAATTTTGGTAACAAGCAAGAAATCGACAGCATTTGTGCACCAGTAAAACAAAGGAAGTGCGAATAAATATTTCAAGCCCAGTCTTAACACCTTCATTACATAACTACAAACATTCTATTTAGCAGATAACCGTATATCGACATGCGTGAATAATTTGCAAGATTGATGAATATGTAAAATAAATTCAATGCTGTCCAAACAAAGGTCTCAACAAATTAATTCGAAAAAAATGTGGTATGCAGACAAAAAAAAAATAAAAGGACATAAAATCTATATAAATGAAAAACAGAAAAACTAAATAAGAAGACGAGAGGGGAAAAATCAAAGCAAAATACGTGAAAGCCTGTCATTTTTCCCCAGACAAAACGCTTGCTACCAAGGCGCCATCTTAAGGTACTCTACGGCACCAGAGCAAGACCCAGAGGAACCTCTCTTCTACAACCCGAGTTATCCACCTGGCATTGTGAGTAGTTCTACTATTTCACGCTGAAAAAAGTCCTTTTTGGCTTGAGGGGCACAGGGGAATGTAGAGAGTGCCAAAGGTATTGAATTGCCGGAACTTTTTGGTGTATCGTATTTTATTTTGTGCGGCCAATAGCAAGATGAAAGGGAGTTACGGAGTATTTTGAAAATGTTGCTTGAATTAGCAAATATTAAAGGATGGACACATAGACTTATATACAGTTATTTCTAGGTAATATATATATATATATATACTTATATATAATATATATATATGTATATATATATATATATATACTTATATATAATATATATATATATATGTATATATATATATATGTATATATATATATATATATATATATATATATATATATATATATATATATATTACCGTAATTACAGAAATCTTAAGTCAAAGGCCAAGGACAAAGGCAAACACGCACAAAAACATGGATTTTGAATGCAGAAAGTGAATTCTCTGGAACTTCCCTGCGACAAAATAGTCAGTATAATATATACAGTAGGTTCGAATCCGTTAAAAAGGATTATAAACAAAGATGAATTTATTTACGCTTTTTTAAAGAATGAGAGAGAGAGAGAGAGAGAGAGAGAGAGAGAGACAGAGAGAGAGAGAGAGAGAGAGAAAATGTAAGGGTATTAACGGCATTATGTTTTTGGTTTATAGATATTTGGCAAATAAAATGAAATAAAATAAAGACGTTGGGATTCCTCAGATTATGAATTTATGAAGATACCACACCTTTTCGAAAAACGTCAACTTACAGAACAAACGTGTTAAGATTGTATGATGCACAAGCAATTAAATCTGAAAGTGCAAACGTATGAAAATCTAAGTCAAATAGCGTGCAAAAACATCTATTTTTTTTTTTAAATAATAGAATCATTTTAACAGACATCTGAGGTTCTATAGAAAAGATCTGAAGCTTCACAAAACACATCGAAGTAACTGAGAAGCCACTACGGGTGACGAATGGCAAATGTCCTTTCAAGTCAACTAACATTTGAATATTTGTTCTTGTCAATGATTTTTTTTCTTCATATGATTGGGAACTTTACAAGTGAACTGTAGGATGGAAGGCATCTTTATTTAAAGTGAAAATCTTTTTAGACAAAGTTACAGAAATACTTTTGTGGAGTTTTCATAATTAACTTCAACTGGTTCTATTAGTTATACAAGAATCATCATAATTTCAATATGAATGGGATTTTACGCTAGCAAATTGCTAAACTGACTTGCTTTGATACACAGCTGATACTAAATATTTAAAATAAATGTGGTGTTTTAACGTACTTATTATGAAGTAACAAAGAACTATATCACGCCCCCACAAAAAAAAAATCCGTTAAGTTACGTTGTTGTCCGTTTTCTGTGCAAAGAAAACGAGTCTCACGCTACTTTTTTTCCCTACTCTTTTTACACTAATGTATGTGGTTATTCCCCTTCCAGGTACTCAATCCCCTCAACTCTGTTGATGGGGAAGATCAGCTGATTATGACAGACGTGGACGCCTTAGAGTCATATACCGTCCTTCCTGATGTGGATAAGAAGTTCTATCTCGCTTTTGATTTCAATCAAATCAATAATACATTGCTCTTCAATCCTGAGCTGTATCCTTTCAATGGAGGTAAGTCTAAGCTGGACGTCTTGAGAAATGTCTAACTGCAAATAGGACGACGTCCTACAATGTCTTACTCTTAAGTGAAGAAGAATTGAAAAGGTTATAGGAAGAATCCATTACAACATGCAAACGCACACCGGCAAGAAGTATTACCTCCAGTTTATTGGCGAGAGTGATAAAAGGATTAATCTGTTTATTTAACCGTTTACATTACGTAAAGGCTGTGACAAAATAGCTTTTAATATTCAGGTTCTTTCTTTTGTTTATTAAGAATTCTCCTTCTTCTTGTCAGCTCTTTTTAAATACGCCTCCTACAGCTGTTTGTATCTTGAAAGGGTCATTCCATAATTGGCTTTGACAGCTATTTAACGACAATACCCTCGCTGACACCAACCCTCCTATTTTGTCCGGGCTTAGAACAGCACCGAACTGGCTTGCCCTCCAGTGGCTAGGTTAATTAGTTATAAATGATTTGGTTAACCAGACCTCTGACTCTTTTAGGGTTCTTCTCTCCAGTGGCTAGGTTTCCTCTTGGTTCTTACCATCGGCTTTCACTTTTCACTGCTGTGCCAAGTGTAAATCCTGTTAGCCGTCATTGAAATAAGCGCCATCCATGGCTTCATTTGAGAGTTTTCTTTAGACTACCATACTATCTCTCTTTCGTCTTCTGTGAAGGTGGAGAAGTTTATAGCGTTTTTCACATTCTGCAATATTACTGTATGAAAATATAATTATTATTACAATAAGTTTAAAAGTAAACTTGTAAAAATTTAAAAGTAATTTATGTTAATCCAGCTCAGGCTAGCCATACTAGGTCAGCCTGAGCTCAACTACTATAATTTACTTTTAAACATGTAAGAATAATTATATTTTTACGATACTGCAAAATGTGTAAACGTTATAAAAAAAAAAGAGTCCACTTCACAGAGGATGAGAGAAATTTAGTATAGTAATCTAAAGAAAACTCAGTATAATCCCATCGTATTCCTAGAAATGTCGTATTGTTTCTGTAAGGACTCATAACTCAACTTCATTCTTTTCCCTCTTATATTCACAAGCCCTTCACTGTAAACCTTATTTGTATTCTAAACCTTAATGCAAGATTTTTGTTTTTCTCAAGATTTTACTATTCGCCTTTACCTGGTAACAGTTAACCCTTTGGGTCACCGGGAGTTTGCCAGTACTTTTGTCACCCCGGGGGGAGGGGACTTGTCTCTGGGGGCAACTTTCCCCGCCGACATTTGTCTTTGATCGCTGTCTGTGGAGTGACTGATTACGCTATGAAACTTGTTCTGGTGTAATTTTAAGGATTACTACTCGCAGTTTATCATTGTACGCTAAAAAACATAAAAAACAAGTTTTAAAAGGAAAATTGCAAGTAAACAAAAAACTATAAACTTACCCGTAAGGAAAATTTCACCTTTGGAAAACATATGATGAACTCAGTTAAAAATGATATACTGCATATTTAATACTCATTTATTTTGTGCTTGGTCCATACAAAAGGACTGAATATACTATTTTTTATTTCATTGTGCGGCTGATAAAAGTCCATTAATGTTTCCTTATAAGTGAGTTTTGTACAGTCACGGTTCACTTTATTATATTAATTTTGCATTCATGTTAAACAGTAGTTCTACCATTCTGGGACATCAGAAAACTCAAAATAACGATTTAAACTTAGCCCTAAAATATATAAACTTCATTTTAGTTTACCGTGAAAAAACAGTTTCATTTGTACTAATCAAAACTGCGGTGAATTGCCTTTCCAGTGATAAATATCTATTGTTGTTCATGCCAAGTATCACAAAACAGTTGCAAATATATTATGAATACCGACGGAATAGTTAGACTCAGCGTCATCAGAATTATTCCCAAGAATATCTATTACCCAACAGCATAGGAATATGGAAAAAGCAGCTGTTTAGCGAATGACTTTAGATGACGAACCAGCTGTTAACGTAATCTATTATCCATTTCAGTTGATGAAATTTGGCACGCGAACACGCCTCAGATCAATGACATTTCTTTCGCTTTTCCGGCTTCCCCACCTCTGTCGCAGCCAGACGCCTTGAAGGATTTCATCTGCAGATATGGCGAGGTGAGAGATAGGGAATTCAAGGTTACTTACAGTCAGTCTTTGAAGGATACTCAAACACACACCCATATATATATATATATATATATATATATATATATATATATATATATATATATATATATATATATATATATATATATATATATATATATCAACACACAGTCACATGTGGAACAGAAATAAATTTCTGACTCACATCGGGATCGGATCCAGGTCTTTCAATTGAAAGGCCAGGGCGCTGCCCGCTAGGTCATACAAGTCATAAAGGAAATTGGAACCTGAGTGTCACTACAGACAAGGAATTACCTGGGCAAGCTATAACTGCTTACATACCAGCGTGTTTTCCCAACTTCCCGACTCAGAAATGACCCAATTGAATGAAATGCTGTCAACTGGGTCATTTCTGAGTCGGGAAGTTGGGGAAAACACGCTGGTATGCAAGCAGTTAGCTTGCCCAGGCATTACCTGTGTGCAGTGGTACTCAAGTTCCAACTTCTTTTATGAATTGTATGGCCTAGTGGGCAGCGCCCTTGCCTTTCAATTGAAAGACACACACACACACACACACACACATATATATATATATATATATATATATATATATATATATATATATATATATATATACTTTATATGTGTGTGTATCTATCTATCTATCTATCTATGTATCTATATATATATATACATATATATATATATATATATATATATATATATATATATATATATATATATATATATATATATATATATATAATTGAAATCTCTTCATACCGAAGTGCATAAGTAATTGTCACCACACAAACTTTAGAGAAAGCAAGAGGACCCTCACATTTTCCCTTGTTGCTTTTTCTTCTGAAAATTTTACATCGTCTTGCATCTGGCACTATAATTACAATATTTTCTACAGAAACAAACTTGAAAAAATGATGAAAATGGCAGTGGACGTGACCTTTAAGTTTCAGTGTGCTGTACATGATTGTGCTTTAATTTGGTTTCTAGTTGGCCCCACTGCTAACTCCTTCTTAAGAAGAGCATTCTTGAAATTCCGTTATGAAAGAGAAAAAGGTCTCATCGTCTTAGACGAAAATTGTCAAGCAAATATGCTGAAGAAGATCTTTTGAAAAATACCTATAGTAGCATGAGTCTTGACATGGAGAAACAAATCCACAGCTGTGTATGGGTACATATATATTTGAAAATAAAAGCTCTCTGTAAAGAATTACTCTTAAGTATAATTATGTACCAATACATAACTGTGGATTTGTTTCTCCAGTAAGATCAGTTATGTCTCCATCTCCTTTGATTTTTCTCATATTTACTTTCCAGTTGGTGGTCTACACCTAACTGCTAGTGTGTACAAAGGATTCTAGTCCTGAGAGAGAGAGAGAGAGAGAGAGAGAGAGAGAGAGAGAGAGAGAGAGAGAGAGAGAGAGAGAAAAGTTAAGTATACCTTAGTTTTACCAGACCACTGAGCTGATTAACAGCTCTCCTAGGGCTGGCCCGAAGAATTAGACTTATTTTACGTGGCTAAGAACCAATTGGTGACTTAGCAACGGGACCTACAGCTTATTGTGGAATCCGAACCACATTATAGCGAGAAATGAATTTCTATCACCAGAAATAAATTCCTCTAATTCTTCATTAGCCGGCCGGAGACTCGAACTCGGGCTTAGGGAGTGCTAGCCTACAACTCTACTGGCTCGCCCAACGAGGAACTAGAGAGAGAGAGAGAGAGAGAGAGAGAAACTGAAGTCCTTAAATCCTTCCTTATTGATGTTGCAGGCTCCACCCTGCGTAAGCGATTATTGTACCTGCACTTACATGATGGAGGTTGCCCTGGGAGAAAAAGTGGAGATGGTTATAATCGACGAAGGGAACATAGGAGACGAGAATCACCCTTTCCATCTTCATGGGTACAGTTTCGGTGTTGTGGCAATGGGCAAGCTGGGCAGGTAAGTTGTTGTTGCTATGTTTGAGCGATCGCTGCAGGGGAAGTGTTGCGGTACTGTCGATGAGAAAAAGTATATCTGTCTATCTATCTATTTATCCATATATATATATATATATATATATATATATATATATATGTATGTATATATAATATATATATATATATATATATATATATATATATATATATATATAGATGGATAAATAGATATACTGTTTCTCGTTAACAGTACCGCAACACTTTCCCTGCAGCAATCGCTTAAATATATATATATATATATATATATATATATATATATATATATATATATATATATATATATATATGTATGTATGTATGTATGTATGTTTATATATACATATATTCATAAGCGAATACCACGGGAAAATGACGGTACTGAACTTCTGCCTGTCATTTTCCTGTGGGATTCACTTATGTACTGAAGCCACGTGCATCTACTGTGGTTTTTAAGCATTATATATATATATATATATATATATATATATATATATATATATATATATATATATGATCATGTTTATACTGTGTGAAAACAAACCCCAAGCACTCTCAGGTACTTCAGAGTATGAGAATATAGACATCGTGCCATATATGCATTAGAAAGGAAACAGATTAGAAATCATTCAAAAGTACACCACGACCACTTTAATACAGCAGAAACTATACGGAATATACTACAGTAGTACTTTCATGAGAGGAAAAAATAAAAACAGGAAATAGGCATTAAAATACTAGTCATTCTCCCTTTTGCCTGAGTCTAGCGTTTTGTTCCGTGGACGCGTTTACTCAGTCACATGGGTCAGTAACTTTGCTTTGCAGGTGGCACCATAACTTCTACCTGAGCTTTTCTTCGTTTTTCTTCTATTTTTCTTGGATCATTTCTTGATTTTACATGAGGCTTTCACTTCGGACCTCAACTGCACCTCGGATTAGGACAAACAAGAATTGGTTGAATGTCAGTTTCCATTTTTCAGCATCCCTCCAAACTTAAAGATCTAAAGTATGGATATTCAAGTTTCCATGTCTTTCATTATCCTGGAATTATAGGAAAACAGTAAAATGTATTGGGGGAAACAAGTCTCAGGTTATGCAAAACTGGGTGTAGCATAAAATGTTGCAAATGTACTTCAAGAGGGTTTCAGTTATTGAAGGTGGTCAAGTATTACACCTCTCAAAGGTAAGACTCCATTTCTGTGGCTTTTGATCTTCGCAAGATGTGATTAAATTGTACATATACACTTCTGTGCTTGGCTCATACATTCACTTCCTTTGCTTAGGCTTCCATTGCACAGTCAAAATTGTTTGCCCAGTCGAGC
>JANJGK010000038.1:26230726-26253226 GCA_039081455.1 Macrobrachium rosenbergii
AAAATTTGGCACGATTATAGACCTTAGTGGGGAAGCTCTAAAGTCAATGTTTCATCCCGATCGGTTGAAAATTTCCAGAGTTATAAAGTGCCAAAGTCGGGGTTTATGTGTACTCCGGGTGACTGGGGTTTACTAACCACCAACTACCGAGGCGGTTGATACTATTTTGAAAAGTTTCACACAGTTCATTTGAGCTCCTCTAACATCAGATTATCAGGCACACTGTTCCTTAATTCAAAGTAATTTTAGTTTTCTGTATAAGAAAACTATTGAGATGGCTTTGTCTGTCTGCCCGCACTTTATTATGTTCGCACTTATTTCTGTCCACACTTTTTCTGTCCGCCCTCAAAACTTAAAAACTACTGAGGCTAGAGGGGTATGTTGTTCATCCACCCTCCAATCATCAAACACACCAAATTGCAGCCCTCTAGCCTCAGTAGTTTTTATTTGATTTAAAGTTAAAGTTAGCCATAATCGTGCATCTGGCAAAGATATAAAATAGGCCACCACCGGGCCGTGGTTAAAATTTCATGGGCCGCGGCTCATACAGCATTATACTGAGACCACCGGAAGATAGATCTATTTTCGGTGGCCTTGATTATACGCCGTAGCGGCTGTACAGAAAACTCGATTGCGTCGAAGAAACTTCGGCTCATTTTTTACTTGTTTCTTACTGGCTTCGATTTTCTTTCAACAAACTTACCTTGAAAACCTTGTCAACTCTGACTCGCCAATCTCATCAGGAAGGTTATTAAAAAGAAACGCCACACGTGTAATTATGAAACCTTTAATTACATACCACAAAGCAAAGTCGTTCCAAAAACACGTAATGTCAATGTGAATGCGTTGGAGAGCAACATAGCAGCAGGTGATGGGATCAGTGGCTTATTCAGTTCCAAGGAAATTCAACAACAGTCTTCGAAAACCTCCCTTAGATTATTATTTTTCCTTCAAGTTACATGGGTATTCTTATGAACACATGTTGTGCATGCTTTCATGCACGCATAAATGTGTGTGCGTTACTTTAGTGCATGTATGGATACACACGCTCACACACAAATATACATATTTACAATATATCTGCATATATATATATGTATGTATGTGTGTGTGTAATATTTGCACCGTCTGGTAAAACTGACAACATGAAAAGTAATGTATCTCTCCAGCAAACAATTGTATCATGAAAATTACTTCCAATCGAAAACCCTTCTCAAACAGAAATTCTCTAGATCCAGAAAAATAACCTCAGTGTTAAACCCGGGGGTAAAACCACCAATTGCACGAAGGATGATATCATGAGACGGAACCCACCCATAAGCCAAAGAACAGAGCCTCCTAGTATGGCGCTCTCGCCATGGGTAAATAGACAATTAAAATAGGTGCGGTGATGAAAAGGAAGAAAACAATAACAGCATGGATGAAAATTGCATTTGCGTTCAAAAGGGAAACAGGAAAAAAAATATACATATATTATATCCTGATCGTACGCAAAACATCTTTGAATACACTGATAAATACAATGGGATAAGATTGATCGAGGAATGATTCATCATAACCTACAAAAAAAAAAAAAAAATAGGTCTGTCTATCTACACGAACAAATTGGAAGAGGAGAACTTATCAGATGCAAAACATGATAAACTTGCACAAATGTGTTAGTAACAGGTTAGTTTAATGTTGCTGCAATGGAAGAAGGACGACATAACATGACTGTTATGTTATGTTATTTGGAGTCTTGTAGCTTTATGTGTGCCCTGAACGGTTAGTCGTGAGAATGATGCCATGGCCCTAAAATTACGTTACGATACTGCTTTACAAAATTAAGCATGTCAATGTTGTTAGTTATTTCATAACAGAATTACTGAAGAAAGGTAATAAGGATGTAAAATGTGTACATATGTAAAATAAATATGCACACATATGTGAATACTGTATGTATACACATGTGTATATATAAATATATACATACATTTATAAATATATATATACATATATTTATACATATTATATATATATGTATATATGAGTATGCACACATATTTCATTATGAAATTTTCCAAAGGAGCAGAATGAAACCATGATAAATAAAAGAAGGAAAGAGCGAAAGACCCAAATGAAAACGAAGAAAGTGCGTCACATGTTAATCCAGTCCCCAGTGGCACTGTATGGAAAGGGATGAAAGTAAAAGCAATATATGTATTCATATATATATATATATATAAAATACGATTTTTTTAAGTCTCTCATTGACCACACAACTGACTCGAGACGACCCAGTCCTCGCTATGAATTCCAAAATAGATATTTATAAATTCACGAACGGAGTCGTCGTCCTCTTCTTCGTCGTCCTAAGCTTGTAAGAGTTTACTTTTTCATCTTTTATGTTCCTTTTCCAAGGAAAAACTTCACACACAAGAAAAAAAAACCAAGTACATTACCAAGTTACTCCATATTAACGTTACCTCCTCGACTCTCACTCTTTTTTTTTTTTTTTTTACACAAGTTCCACTTAACTATATATATGTACACAGTTCGTTTCCAATCCTGTCTGCAGAATCATTCAACTGTACAAGTCCAAATCGTGAAAGCCAGATGCATCAATTCGCATTATTATGATATACATATGCATAAGATTATGTACATGCTTGCATACGTACCTTATCTATGCATATACATTCACATATATATATACATGTATTCGTGTTCTTCCGGATATATACACATATGGATTGCATATCTGTATTATCAATTCTTCAAACAGAATATCACGTCAACGTAACATCTTTACTGTAACAGACTGCGATAAGTTCACTAACGCTTTTTTTTTTTTTTGGCTGGATTTGATTGACTGGTTTCCATCTACAAACTGGTTACCACATTAGGATGTAATAAAGGATTAATGAACACAGGAAATACAGGATTATGTTAATACGTCTCAAATGAAGATATTACCACATCAGATATGAGTGTCTGTACGTGACGTCAATTTTTCTCCACTTTACGCCTGATATACTGTACATATACCTACG
This sequence comes from Macrobrachium rosenbergii, assembly GCA_039081455.1. Lineage (NCBI taxonomy): Eukaryota > Metazoa > Arthropoda > Malacostraca > Decapoda > Palaemonidae > Macrobrachium > Macrobrachium rosenbergii. The sequence continues at coordinate 26,233,759 of JANJGK010000038.1, forward strand.
ATATCATTATCGTTATCACTAGGAAACTCATGAGTTTCTCTATCAATAAGCATAATGATAAAAAGGCAATGTCAATAATAACGGCAGTAAAAGAAATGATGATAACTGGTCATCATATTTCTCATTATCATAACGTCCCGTGAATTTATTATCTCTTCAAACACTCTTCCATTAATGTTTTTTATAATTGTTATTACTGTTATTGCTGTCTTTGTTGTTGATGTTTTCGATAATATTTTTGTTTTGTTCAAAGAACATGTTTACTAGACATAACATTGCATAAGTGAAAGTTCAACCGTCAAAATAAAGACATTTTGTTATTGCAGATGTGTAATTTTCAAATTTTGAAATATTCTTTAATAGAAATTACTGAGTCCATGTGACGACGAACGAAGGACTTATCAAAATTTATACATTTTCACTGACAGATATCAGAATAAAAGTACTGTTTTATCGTTGCACTGAATATCTTTAAAGCATATTCTATGCTTCGTTTCTAGATAAAAATAAAGGCATTTCTGAAGTTTTCTTATAGATTTTTTTGTCAAGACTAGCTTTAATTCACCGGACCATGAAAAAGGGAAAATTTTCAGGACGTTTCAGTTCGTATAGTTCTTTACGGAGAACAAAAATGTAGCCCAGAAATGTATCATTTTTGCCATCTGCTATTGTGTTGTTTGAATTGAACGAACTGAATTTGGAAAACACAAAAATCAAACTGAAAGAAGTGATTACCATTCTGAATAATGATCGCTGTTTGCGGCGAGACTTTAAGCGACTTGTCAGTGTTACAATCATGTCATCATTCTTCATTCCTTAATCTTTCACAAAATATTTTACTTATTTTGGAAATGTAATACATATTTTACAGATGCAAGCAAAATCAAAACTCAATAAACCTGTGTGCATTGATTTTCGATAACGAAATCCTTAATTTCTCTATTCTTTGCGTCTGTTTAAGTGAGAAAGATTATATATATATATATATATATATATATATATATATATATATATATATATATATATATATATATATATATATATATATATATATTATATATATATATATATATATGTATATATACAAAAACTTTTCCACTCGAAATCATTTATGTAGATTGGTACGCATTAGGCACAATATGTATCTATCATGTCACTTTGCTCCAGCCAGTAAGGAACACCCTTATTGATATTGATGCCAACTATAGACATCTACCGATGTTATAAGGTCCCAGAGTCAAATGACAGGGACTGAAGCATTTTCGCTATCGCTGGCTCACTTTCAAAGCCTTCGTGTACTCGAACTTAGTCCAGTATCTAAAACTTTCTCTCTCTCTGTCTCTGTCTCTCTGTCTCTCTCTCTCTCTCTCTCTCTCTCTCTCTCCAACCACCTTCATAACACTACATCAGTTGCATCGTGAAGTGGAACCAAAAGCACTTCCTAAACTGCCTGTAGAGCTACAACTTCCAACGTCGTGAGAACTTGCCACGCGTATTTTCTTTTTCCCCTTTTCTTTTGGTGGCAAGCACACTTGGGTTCCTATAGACAGCAGCTTTCCTTAGAGCGCGCAAGCTCGCGCCTACTGCAATCGAGTCCAGTATTGGGCGTTCATGTCGTGGTGCTGACCCGGCACCGCCACAGGCACTGACACACCGGGGGAGAGAAGACCTGCAATTCCAAATTTAGATTTTAAATGCGAGACAAATTTTTAAGTAGAATTCCTAGTCAGAATCTACTTAAAGAACCGCTTATAAAGACTGACGAGGAGCGACCATTTATTGCTATTCATGTTGGAAACTCATTCAACCCTCTTTGTATTGCATAATTCAATTAGTAAATCAAAATCAGTATTTGCTATAATTAATTGATTATATTAAGCAGTGACCATCAAACAACCCTTTCAAAAGATAGTCTCAACACCGGCTACATGATACCTTCAGAAAGACGAAGAGAAGCTTACCGGCTTGTGAATTGGGTGGTGTGGGCGTGTTGTACTCGTGGGGGGCGTGGGGGTTCTGGTGAGGGTGGTGCGAAGCCGGGTGATATAGCATGGGAGGGCAAGTGGGTGAGGCGCGGGCGTGGGTGTACAAGGAGTCGTAAGACCGACTCATGTAAGGGTTGTGGGCGTTATGAGAATGGTCTCGACCCAGTCCCACGCCCGTTGTCCCCGCTGGGTGAACGATGGTTGGCGGCTGCTGCTGGGGTAAGCAATTAGGGCTTGAGGCCACCACGCCCACACCTGGCCCTACGCCCACGCTCGATGCCATGCCAAATCCACCTCCGCCTGCCATAGACCTGAGATTCGGTAGGATAAATTAGAGAAGAAATTGATTATCAAAACGACATTTCTTTATGGAATAAAGAAAAGAATTTGTACGAGAAACAGATCAAATCCTTCTTGGTGCAGTGAATTTTTAAATCAATAATTGCATCATGAAATCCCTGTTATCATTGCTCATTGGCTCGCAAAGGCTCACCCATAAGTGTCGGCGACGGACATGGGCGGTGGAGGCAGCGGGGTATACATAGGCGAGGGCGTGAAGTTGTTGATGATTCTCGTGGGCGAAGAAGGAGCGACGCCCTCAGCCGCTCTCCGCTGGTTCCGGAGCTTCTCCTCCCTCCGCCACTTGGCTCTTCGGTTGCTGAACCACACCTGTAGAAGAAGAAGAAGAAGAAGAAGAAGAAGAAGAAGAAGAAGAAGAAGAAGATGAACGCCTGTGATTGTTGAGGCAAATGGGTCTTATACTTGATTCTTTGACTTCATCACTTTATTTTAATCTGTTTTCTGTTCTAGATCTGACTGCAATACAACTGGGCTTAGTCTGAACCCTTGCTTAGAAGGTTATTTGTCTGTTCTGATCATATTTCATAATTCTTCCACTACCTTTGCCTGCAAATACATATACTGGCTTGGAAAGGAGGAAGGGGATATCTTCGACTTCAATTCAAAAAGGAATCGCACAAAATTGTAATCGTCAATTACTCAGACTTTGGCTTACAATGGAAAGATAAGTTTCCTTTCCCACAAACAATCCAGTGAATCATGTTTTGATAACGTGAACTAATATCCCAATTAAATCAACAACAGTTATGAATTTAGGTTAACTAAGATACATCGCAGGAGAGAGAGAGAGAGAGAGAGAGAGAGAGAGAGAGAGAGAGAGAGAGAGAGAGAGAGAGAAGAATCTTTTTCTTACCTGTATCCTAGCTTCCGGCAGGCCTATCTTTGCAGCCAGTCTCTCGCGGGCAAATACGTCAGGGTAATGAGTTCTCTCAAACTCTGAAAATAGAAATAAGTAATATCGCAAGTTAGCGCTTATAAATCCTAAAGTCATTTTTTCTAGATCATATACAAAATCTGCCTTAAGTGATAAACAAGAGGAAAATTCTACTTGTATAGTCTGGGAAAACACAAAGAAACGCTAACGTTTTAAATATCCATAAGTAACAAGTTTCTTTGATGGAAAATTAGCTAGCGTCACGTTCATTGTTACTGACTACAATTCATGAGAGTAACATAATGTAAATGATTCCTTATTGAGTATCATTTAAGCTCTTGAAAAATCATTACAGTGAAAAGGTTAATTTACCTATATATATGTATCTTTCTTTCAATATATATATATATATGTATATATATATATATATATATATATATATATATATATATATATATATATGTATAGGTATACATATATATACACACATATATATATGTATATATATGTATGTATGTATGTATATATATATATATATATATATATATATATATATATATATATATATATATATATATATATATATATATATATATATGCAGTATATAGTTTACCTTGCCAATCTTTACTCGAGAATGTCCACCCTGCTAGTCTTCTGTTACGGGCTGCTCGATGAGCAAGGGCCCGTGCTGGCATAAAACCACCTCAGTCAACAACAACAACTATTCTTTTAACTTCTTCCTTTCTCGCATCACTCTTGCTAAAATAAGTATATTTTGCCTTCACTCTTTAATTCCGTCACTCTCACAACCATTTGTTTGTTTGGATTTTCACTTTTACCTTTTGTCACTCTTACCTGCAGCCAAATCACTCTCACCTTTTTCCAGGCTGTCAATCTGATCGTTGGTGAAGGAGGTCCTGTTTCTCTGGAGTTTCCTCTTCAGGTGGAGCCTCGCCTGGTCTTCGCTGTTGCTGTTTTCACTGCTGCCAGCGTTGCTGTCTTCGCTAAGTTCACCGGCGTCACCTGCGGTTGAAGAATAATTAACTGGTGAGAAAACTTTGAAAGCACTGGTAAGGGTTACAGTGTACATGGATTTGGATATACAACAGAAATAAACTTTATGTGAATAATGAATGTCAATCATCAGGTAATAATTATTAGATGGGAATGCTAAGTTCCCTCTCATGGCCTTAGGAAATGAAAGTGGGTTTTTATAATGGGCTACAATTTCAGCATCAGAAACAAACATAGCAAGTGTATTCAGTTGAGAGCATATTTTTTCTAATGGTTAACCGACTGCAAAGCATTTAACTTGCGCAAAATCATATCTTTGTGTGTGTGTTAGCGGAATACTTCAAAAACAGTTGAACAAACTTTGGTGAAACTTGAATGAGGTAGTCCTTTTGTAACTTTATAAAGATAATCAGCTTTCGAACGCAAATCGGACCAGTAGCGAGATGATTTCCTTTGCAGCAAAGTCAGTTCTGAGCTGCTTTCCCCCAAAAGTTAATCATCTATTCTAAAGAGAGCGTAGGGAAAATATTTTCCAAGTTTCATCCAACTCCGCTTAGAAGTTCTTGAGAAGTCTTGTTGAAACACATTAATATAAATGAAATAAATTCAATACTACGCCAACCAGCAGGTCATTATTTTCACTGTGTAGTGAGGAAGCTAGTTTCATTTCAGGAAGTGTCTGTGGACTTTTAAATCTGGCCTTGCACTTGGTAACTGGTAAGGACAGACAATGCTTGCAAAGTGTAAGTAAATGAACGCTCTCAGATAAACAGTAAATGAACAAATCCCCAGTTGCTAAATGAGCAACGAGAAAATCTGAAATCGGTGACATGGCAGACAAAGGACAATAATTGTTCTTTTTTTCGCCGAGGGAAGAAGCTGACGCCACAGGAGCTATATATGCAAATAAAGTATAGATGACAGAATATGTAAACCGAGTAATAAGCGTGGTAAACGAGCGAAGCACCGCTACTCTAAGGATGACAAAGAGCAATATTAAGGAAGGAAGCCACGCCCCCTTTTGCGTTTCATTCACACTTTATTATGACATGATGCCGGAAACTGCCAGATGCGGGATGCCTCCGCCACCTCTGCCGACCGACGTCACCCTCTACGGACACATCCGATGCGGTTTCGTTAATAATTTTGACGGCGCGGAATTTCGCCCAAAAGAGGAGAATTAGACTCGATTTATCACATCAATTTGACAACCGGGTTTTTTCTCTCTCTCCCGTCCAGATATGTAAATGAATCGTGAACTGGAATGGGAATGGAGACATAAAACAGCGGAGGTAAAATGGTAACTGGCATCTCTCATATGGAGATAAGACGTACATATTCCCAACGTGGCCAGTCAGGCAGAAGGCGCAGATAAGTCCAGATGCTTTCGGGAGAAGGGGGAATGGAAGATGATGATAGTGGAGAGGGGAGAGAAGGGGAATAGGCCCAAGCCAAGGAGGAAGAGAGGAATAGAGGGGAAATATTCCTGAGAATGGCAGATGAACACAACTTCAAGATTCTCGTAGATAACTGTCTGCTTGGAACTTGAAATGGAAGATGAAAAAGAACCTTTAGGAAATCCGTAAGAAAAGACAATAGCATCACCAAATGTCGACCAACTTAAGAATCATATGAACTCGTAGAGTGAACACAGATAAATGTCAGAAGAGGAGAGTCGTTGCTCTTTGGAAACACTAAAGAGAGGAGAGAATTTAGATTTTTTCTCAAAGAATAGAACCATAAAATTACGACTTTTGAGACTTCATTTCTCTATAATAAGTTACATGTTTACACACAGCTTGTTCATTTAACATAACCAACTAAGTTCTATATACCTTTATTATATTATGTACATATTCGTATTGTTGTATCACATATTACGTTGTTTCACTCATACACACACATATATACATATATATGTGCGTTTGTTTATTTGTTTTTACACGTATATATGTATTGTTTTCTGTGCGTTATTATTCTCGTCAAAATGTACAAATAAAAATTCAGTTATTTTCCTTTTCACTTTTACTTGAAGGACGATTTGGCTTTACTGATGATTTTTATCTTTAAAACTTACCCTCTTAATCCTCGTTGACATATATATATATATATATATATATATATATATATATATATATATATATATATATATATATATATATAATTTCCTTATCTACTCAGTTTTTTTCTTGACGTGCATTCAAGCTGAAGTTACGTTCTTACATGCATTACAATGAAAGTTAAATTGATTTTTATTTCACACTCTTATTGTCGATACCATTCATTCTATCGTTGCCTGTAGGAATTGTTTTAATTCTCCACAGTGGTTTTTCTATTTGATCACTATGTACTATCATAATCTTAATATTTCCAAATAAACCTCTACACTATTATAAACAACGCCAAAATCAACAACAGCACGAAAAACAACAAAAACAACGGCGCCAAAATATAAAACCAAAACAATGACAATAACACATCCTCATGCAAGCAAAAGCTCCCATGACTACTTCCAGCAAGCTCCCCTATTTTGCTTTCACCGTACACTGACCAGCGAGAGCGAGATTATCCTGGACCTTCTGAATGAACAGAAATAAACCAGGACACCCGCGCTTAAAACAAAGTCGAGTCTGCCAAGGAGGGAATATTCATTTAGCTCCTCTCGTAGAAATTATTCCGCCGCAGTTGCATTTGCGGTGCATGCAGTGATTGTGCTTTCCTGGTCCTCTCTTTTGCAAGAGGCGGCCGTTAATGTTATGTGTTTATTAGTCGAGTAAATATTCACGAAAGTGGACTTCTTGCAACTCTTGCAAGGGCACAGTCGTGCTTGCTGCCAGGAGAACATTTACTGGACTTGTAAGAGTTACAGATTCTGTTTATGGTCATTTTAGTCCTCACTATACAGTAGTGATGATGATGATGATTATGATGATGATCTTATCTTCTCTTCTGAAACTATGGCTGTCAAACCAAGCGCTGGGGAACTTTTGGCCACTCGGCGCTTGAGACAGCGAAATGAGGGAGTTGTGATGGTTGAACAGCAAGACAGAGATCCAGAAAATAAAGGGGATGAAATGCAAGGATCTAAAGGTGGAAGTGGGAGAAAACCCCATACTTGCATTAAGAAGTACCAGTTAGTGAAGTTGGACAGCAAGACTGAAGAAAAGAAGCGGGAAGGGGGATAAAGTAAACGGCTAAAAATTGGCTGCAGCTGTAGGAGCCGAAGGGACGCTGCAAACACCCTCTAGCAAAATGCATACAGTGCAGAGTGTGAGGTGAACTGACGGCAATACCTCCCTACGGGGATGATGGTGATAAGAATCTAGATAATTCCATAAGCTAATTTTTTGTGCAATTAAAAAAAAATAACACTACACTGTGTATATCAATCGGAGATGAAGCGTGCTATAATTAGATAAACACCTAACATTATAATGATCTTTAGTAATGAAATCCGAGAGGATCTGATCTTGCTTGTCCTCCCCCGGGTGGCAGTAGGGGAAACATGACACAGCCACCCAACCCCTGCAAACCGGTATGTCCGCCCGGGTGGGGGCGGGGTAGGTAGGGGATCGGGAGGACAGGGGAGACAGCAGCGCCGGGTTCCAGGGCGCGCCAACAAGCTCGTATAATAATAACGGTTCAGAAAAAGCTATCAGAACTTACGAATGAAATATCAGCTACATGGAATGGAAAGGCATTTTTAGTCCTATTAATGTAAAGACGTTAACTAGAGGCAAAACAGTCAAGTAATGAGGTCACACAGCTATGAAAATACTACCTCAGAATGTAGCGAGAAATGATGATTCGCTAAACGGTATACTAAAAACAGGTAAAAAATGCGACGAAGTTTCTTCGGCGCAATCGAGTTTTCTGTACAACGTATAATGCAGTATGAAACTCTCAGCCAAGGCCCATGAAACTTTCAGCCACAGCCCGGTGATGGCCTGTGTTGTTGGCACCTATAGCGGTGCCAGACGCATGATAATGGCTAACTTTAACCTTAAATAAAATAAAAACTACTGAGGATAGAGGGCTGCAATAAAATAACAGTATATGATACGAGCAACTGTGATAACATACAACGGCTACTGAGACAATATAAACGGTGATTATTAAAGTCTAAATTATTATAACAACTTGCAATAAGCTAGAACCACATCTCCAGTGATCATGGTAACTACAAATCACTGACCTTTCATTTTGTTAGTTTTCTCCGGATTTAGAATCGAGTAAGCTAAACCCTACTCTATCAATGGATTGTATAAAAATCTGTGGCGGGTATCTCTGATTCTTCATGGTCTCTTTCATATCATCTAACATAAAATCTTACTACAGACAACTATATATATATATATATATATATATATATATATATATATATATATATATATATATATATATATATATATATTACATATATATATATATACATATATATATATATATATATATATATATATATATTACATATATATATATATATATATATATATATATATATATATACTGTATATATATATATATATATATATATATATATAGTATATATATATATATATATATATATATAGTATATATATATATATATATATATATATATATATATATATATATATATATATATACTGTATATAGTAAGATTCAATATAAGAGGCGATAAAAGAAACCATTTGGAAACCATTAGGATTCAGGACACCTGCCAAAGATCTCTTTATAAATTCCGTTAACACACTAGTTCACTTAATATGACATCTGGAAATAAGTAACAAATGAAAGCCAACGACTCTCAGTTACCAGGATTACTGGACATTCAGCTATAGTTTATTGTGAGTTATGATAATTTAAACTACAATTATCACAGTTCACATTGTCGCTGCAGTCGTCTTATTTGTCGCTGTGCTTTTGTCGCTATATATGTATATATATATATATATATATATATATATATATATATATATATATATATATATATATATATATATATTATAATTACACACACACACACACACACACACACACACACATATATATATATATATATATATATATATATATATATATATATATACATATACAATGTCGTTTGACTACGCGTATTCTCCTTTGCCGCTTGGTGGAAATATCACAAGATACCGAAATACAATGAAAACATAATTGACAAAGCGGTATACTTTTATAGCATTCATACCATCGATCGTTTAGCATCTAACATACCCTATTAACATACCAATGAAAATAAAAACATCACACCTATATCACGAGGTAATTTCCTGGCAGTAAAGACACTGTATTCGGTGTAAGAATCAAATTAATCCTTACGAGACATTGTCTTTTTCCGAACCGCGCAAGAGTTCTGTTGTTGATAATTTTGATAAAAATCGGGAGCTCTCATTTTGGATGGAAATTACTGAAATGTTTATCACCAGTGTTAAATGCCCCAGGGACAAAGAGCTCCTGTCACAACAGAACTTGTGATGATAATCGTTTATTCGTAATTTTTGATAAAAACTAAGTTCAGTGCCTCTTCATTATTTTTCTAGCAATAATTACTTAGAAAATATCCATGAATCACAATACGATGATATATAAAAACATATATTATAATATATAAAATCATATATTATACTTAGTTAAGAAGTTCTGAAGAAGCACAAACATCATTTAAATCAGTAGTATGACAAATACACCGCACGAACATCTCAGTATTTCTTTCCATACGGGCGTATACGTATGATATCGGACACACATACAAGATACAAGACTTCAAGAGAAAACTTGTATTGGCTTCCGAGAAGCTGAAACAATAGTCTCCGTCTACCCCTTCTTTTTAGCCCACCCCCCCTCCACCCCAACACCTCCCGATTCTAGCATCTTGGAGGTAGGGGTTCGTGGGGGAGGGGGAGGGGGGAGGGGGAGAGGAGGTCCCAGCCCTCGAGGAACTGCCATCTACAAAACAGAAAGAGGAAAAAGTGGGAAAAGGAAGGTGGAAAAAGATGCCAAAGAAAGCTCGCTCTCCCTCACTTTCTCTCCCTCACTCTCTCTCTCATCATGAAATATATAGATGATGAGACTGAAGGTGATAGAGCGTAAAAGAAAACGGAGATGGGGGAGGGAATGGGGGGGGGAACGGCTCCCCTTGGAAGGGGGGGACTAAAATTAACTCCTCAGCGTTTTTCTAATCTAGTAATAGAGGAGTCCCTGCCTTTGACTTTAATATTGGTAATTTAGTGACTTCTATCCCACTTCCCCTTCCATGGGGAATGGTGGGGGTATGGAGGGGGGGCGGGAAACGGGGTGGGGGGCATGCAATGGATCTCGGCCTCCTTGCGGAGGGAGCACAGAGGTGGGAATGGCTTTTGACTCCCGCCAATGGCTCTTTAGATAACAGGAGGCGAGGGGGGATAATAGGCCCTCTGTGAACCTATCATAAGGGTTGAAATGGACCGGAGGACACTTTATTGTCACCCCCATAACGGTGATCGAAATGTCCATTAGAAGGACATTTCCTCATTTTTCACGCCTATTATACTACAACTTTATATTTCTTAAGGTTTTCTAAAGTCTCGTGAATCACTCTTTCGACCTTAGAATATTTAGGGTTTGCCTTAACTTCATATATATATATATATATATATATATATATATATATATATATATATATATATATACATATACATATATATATGTATATATATATATACATATATATCATATCTATCTATCTATCTATCTATATATATATGCCTATATATATATTATATATATAAACCAAATCCTCTTATCCTCCAGGAGATATAAGCAATTATAATGATCAGTCTAACAAAGTACAAGTAATATCGGCAGCTGGGAGTAAAGGGCCTCAACGAAGAAAATAATTCCTCTAAGTTCCCTGTAAGCTCAAGTGAGACTGGAGGAGCAACGTAACTGCTGCTGAGGTCTCAGCAGGTAGACCTACAGTATACGCCAAACGGCTCGCAAACCCCGGAAACAACGACCCCACTGAAAATCTACCTTAGGAACGCTAAGCTCTTGTTTGCCAGAGCAATCTATCAATCCAAGAGAGTGCCTTCAACTCGGGACTACCGCACTGTGAGGTTCACGTGAAACCAACATACATACCACGGCCCTTACGTAACGTGGAAAAGGTGTTGTAATGGAAGGGCTTTATTATCTAGGTAGCACGAACTATTTGTAGTTTTGACGAGCTGGTGCTAAGCCTTCTATGTACGTATACGAACAAGCTGATTATGAGAAAGTTTTGGATGGATTGAATTCATCCTCGATTCAGCAGGTAAAAAGTGAATGCAGCGTTACCAACGTCTCCTTTTTTTTTTTTATCTAGAGTCATTCTGTATCAGGAGAATCAAATCAGCTCATTGAAAAAAATTTAAAATCAAACTCATTTCGATGAAACCTTGGACTAAGACCCAAGAAGATAAGGTGAGTTGAGTAGAGGTCGATTTTTCAACTCTCACGAGCAATACGTCACATGGTGCGCTCATCGGTAGCCGCTGCCCGGCCCTGGCAGTGTTACCGAAACGTGGAAATGTGGCCTCCGGTGTGGGAGCTTTGATGCACAAGACGATCGTGTGCAGAAGTGGCATTTCCATTTTACGGTTTAACACACCAATTGTGGATAAAATTTCTGCACTCTTTTTAGGGGTTTATTGTGGTCAGATATATTATTTTCTTATGTTATATGATTCACTGACCTATATTCTCGGTCATTTGCATATTTACACAGTATATATGTTTGTATGATAATGACTGAAGAGAGAGCCATCAAAGAATGGTTGTTTACGCCGAACCATAAAGCAGCAGAGGTCGATCGAGCGATGTCTTGATTGACACGTAGAATGCAGACGACATCAAAGTGACAGCTTTAGGTTTCCATTTCATTAAGTTAACTAAATCTATTTAAAATTGTTTTAATAAGATTGTGATTAACTTGACAAGTGAAGTTTACTGAAAGTGAACTCTAGACTGTGAAGGAAAGCATATATCGTTTTATATACGGTAGATTTTACCGATGATTGAACGAATTTAAAATTTAGGAGAACGTGACAGTTAGTGGTGTGGATATGTGGCAACACTGCGGGCCGCCCGCTGGCCAAGCCAGTACCTTGATCCCCTTGCTCGAGACGAGAGCAAGGCGGGAGTTTTCACAAATTTGTGGCAATTCTTGAGGTTTTTGGAATCAAGTCCGTTGTTGCCTTGGTGATATGCTATTTATGGATGCTGTAACACAGAAAGGGACAATGTTGGAAGTAAAAAAGGTTAGCTTTTACCGTTTCCCTAAATGGGTAGGAAGTAGATGAACATTTGCGGAAGTAGTGACCATATAAACACCAAAAAACGTAAGAGTGTGTTCGCTTCGTTTTCAACAAAGCGATTGCGTAAGAAGCCTCAGGCATGCATTGCTTAACTTCCGCCTGGCAAATGCAAGAAAATTGAAGCTTGATGCCATACAGAGCCAGCGTTTCCGCTGCATGACAGTGCCGGTCTTGATTCAGGTATTTAACATCTTGACTCTACTTTGGTCTAGTCTACTGTTACATTAAATAAAACTGTGGATAAATATGTGGTAGAACTATAGGCTTGTATGAATACTTCTATCAATTATAGTGCATAAATATATCTTCCGCATGATTCCTAACGCAGGTAAACCATATTTGACTGGTTATGAGTGATAAGTTTGAAATTAGGCTTAGACCTATGTGTAGTTTAGGTTTACTGCAAAGGGGATATACCAGTCAACACGAGAACACACACACACGAACATTTTATTGCAATTGTTTTCATGTGCATGAAAAGGGCCTATAATTTGTCGAGGTAAAGAAGGGGACAGTTATTTTCAAGGGAAACAGAGAGAGAGAGAGTGACTGAGAATGAACCATAGGTTTATAAGTATAATTCTAGCAGTTAAAGAGCACATACATTATGTAACATCTTCCATTCGCTTCCAAATACAAATAAACCATGTTCGCTGCCTAAGATTGGCAAAATTTGAATTAAGCCTAGACCTATGTTTTTTTAGAATAACTGCAAAGAGAAAATGCTAATCAACACGAAAGCGAGAGAGACTGGGCAAAATTTCACTAGAATTGTTTTCATGTGTATGAAATAGCCAGTTATTTGTTTGGTAAAGGAAGGGGAATGTTACTAGAGAGAGAGAAAGAGAGAGAGAGAGAGAGTGAGAGAGAGAGAGATTTTCTTGCATATGAATGCAGCACCTGTATTCATATGCCGTCACTGAGGACAGCCATCCTCCTGGCAGTCTGCGCGGTAACTCACCTTATCTTGCATCTTGCCTACGACATTACTTTTTCCTTTGCTTCTACGGCAAATATATTGTTTCCTAGTGATCAGCTCAGTATCGCCATATAAAGCCTTACATAAGGCTCTCAATAATGTTATGGTTATAAGTGCGGTTGCCTGGGATATTTTTTCATTGTTGGGAATGGATTTGTCCCCGATTGTCACTGATATTTGTAGAGTAGCTTTGCTTTCTTGCCTTTGCTTCAGGGAGACTGGTAATTCTTGTTGCTTTAATTAGTTCCATTAGTTTATCAGTACTATTTATAATACTTGGCTTACCAAACTCCGTATCATCTACAAGTGTCCCTTCAAGAAAATGAATACATTTTATACATTTATTCATGCTTTTGTAAATACACACACACACACACACACACACACACACACACACACACACACACACACACACACACACACACATATATATATATATATATATATATATATATATATATATATATATATATATGTGTGTGTGTGTGTGTGTGTGTGTGTGTGTGTGTGTGTGTGTTTGTGAGGGTGTGTCTATTTATGTATGTGTTCCTGAAGGAGAATGTTAATCTTAGTATCAAGAAAAGCAAGTTGGCCGTATACGCATCACAAAATTTTGATTAGGGGAAAAAAGTGAATATTAAAATGCAGCACAGGAATCTTAGTTCTATTTTGAACCCGGATTTACGATGGAAATGCAAACGAGAACACGAAGTATATTAGACAAGGACCCCACCAATAATAAGGATTGAGAACAGTAAAGTCATTTAATCACTGTTCGATAAATAAAATGTTTGTAATTAGCATGATATATATTTACAGCTGCAGTGACATTATACTCTGTGCATTGTTAGTCATAGATTTTCTTTAACTGGAGATTTTTAACTTCTCTGAAAGCACTGTTAATGACCCAGCAATAAAAATTCCTTCAGTATGAGTACAAGGGGCCTTTAGGACATGATATGGTGACAATGGCATACAGTGAATGTTGATGGTGATGTTGGATATCTGGGGTTGAGGAAGAGTCTTGTTGGTGGAGTGGGTTGAGGGAGAAGGTTATTGGTGGAGTGGGGTTGAGGGATAGGGTTGTTGGTGGAGTGGGGGGGTTGAGGGATAGGGTTGTTAGTGGAGTGGAGTGGAGGGAGAGGGTCGTTGGAGTAGGGTTGAGAGATTTGGTTGATGGAGGAGTGGGGTTGAGGGATAGGGTTGTTGGTGATGGGTTGAGGGATATGGTTGTTGGTGGAGTGGGGTTGGGATATAGGGTTGTTGGTGGAATGGAGTTGAGAGATTTGGTTGTTGGTGGAGTGGGGTCGAGGAATAGGGTTGTTGGTGGAGTGAGGTTGAGGGAGAGGGTTGTTGGTGGAGTGGAGTTGAGGGATTTGGTTGTTGTTGGAGTGGGATCGAGGGAGAGGGTTGTTGGTGGAGTGGGGTTGAGGGATAGGTTTGTTGGTGGAGTGGGTTTGAGAGATTGGGTTGTTGGTGGAGTTTTGTTGAGGGTAGGGTTGTTGGTGGAATGGGGTTGAGGCATTGGGTTGTTGTTAGAATGGGTTTGAGGGAGTTTGTTGTTGGAGTGGGGTTGAGGGATAGGGTTGTTGGTAGAGTGGGCTTGAGGGAGAGGGTTGTTGGTGGTGTGGGGTTGAGGGAGAGGGTTGTTGGTGGAGTGGGGTTGAGGGATTGGGTTGTTGGTGGAGTAGGGTAGAGGAATGGGGTTGTTGGTGGAGTTTGGTTGAGGGATAGGGTTGTTGGTGGAGTTTGGTTGAGGGATAGTGTTGTAGGTGGAGTAGGGTTGAGGGATAGGGTTGTTGGTGGAGTTAGGTTGAGGGATAGTGTTGTAGGTGGAGTAGGGTTGAGGGATAGGGTTGTTAGTGGAGTGCAGTTGAGGGAGAGGATTATTGGAGTAGGGTTGAGGGATTTGGTTGATGGTGGAGTGGGGTTGAGGGATAGGGTTGTTGGTGGAGTGGGGTTGAGGGAGAAGGTTGTTGGTGGTGTAGGGCTGAGGGAGAGGGTTGTTGGTGGAGTGGGGTTGAGGGATTGGATTGTTGGTGGAGTGAGGTTGAGGGATAGGGTTGCTGGTGTAGCAGGGTTGAGAGATTGGGTTGTTGGTGGAATTTAGTTGAGGGGTTTGTTTGTTGGTGAAGCGGGGCTGAGGAAGAGGGTTGTTGGTGGAGATTGGTTGAGGGATAGGGTTGTTGGTGGTGTGGTTGAGGCATTGGGTTGTTGGTGGAGTAGGGTTGAGGGAGAGGGTTGTTGGTGGAGTGGGGTTGAGGGATAGGGTTGTCGGTGGAGTGGGGTTGAGAGATTGGGTTGTTGGTGGAGTTTGGTTGAGGGATTGGGTTGTTGGTGGAGTGGGGTTGAGGGAGAAGGTTGTTAGTGGATGTTGGTTGAGGGATTGGGTTGTTGGTGGAGTGGGGTTGAGAGATTGCGTTGTTGGTGGAGTGAGGTTGAGGGATAAGGTTGTTGGTGGAGTGGGGTTGAGGGATTGGGTTGTTGGTTGAGTGGGGTTGAGGGATAGGGTTGTTGGTGGTGTGCAGGTGGGGGGGAGGGTTGTTGGTGGAGTGGGGTTGAGGGATTGGGTTATTGGTGAGTAGGGTTGAGGGATAGGGATGTTGGTGGACTGAGATTGAGGCATTGGGTTGTTAGTAGAGTGGGGTTGCGGGATTTGGTTGTTGGTGGAGTCGGGGTGAGGGATAGGGCTGTTAGTGGAGGTTGGTTGAGGCATTGGGTTGTTGGTGGAGTGGGGTTGAGGGAGAGGGTTTTTGGTGGAGTGGGGTTGAGGGATTGGGTTGTTGGTGGAGTTTTGTTGAGGGATTTGGTTGTTGGTGAAGTGGGGTTGAGGGATTGGGTTGTTAGTGGAGCGTGTTTGAGCGATTGGATTGTTAGTGGAGTGAGGTTGAAGGATAGGGTTGTTGGTGGAGTGGGGTGGAGGCATTGGGTTATAGGGTTGTTGGTGGAGTGGGGTTGAGGGATTTGGTTGGTGTACTGGGGATGAGGGACAGGGTTGTTGAAGGAGTGGGGTTGAGGGAGAGGGTTGTTGATGGAGTGGGGTTGAGGGATAAGTTTGTTGGTGGTGGGGTTGAGGGATTTGGTTGTTGGTGGAGTGGGGTTGGGATCTAGGGTTGTTGGTGGAATGGGGTTAAGAGATTTGGTTGTTGGTGGAGTGGGGTTGAGGAATAGGGTTGGTGGAGTGGGGTTGAGGGATTGGGTTGTTGGTGGAGTGGGGTTGAGAGATTGGGTTGTTGGTGGATTGGGGTTGAGGGATAGGGTTGTTGGTGCAGTGGGGTTGAGGGATAGGGTTGTTGGTGGAGTGGGGTTGAGGGATAGGGTTGTTGGTGGTGTGTGGTTGAGGGAGAGGGTTGGTGGAGTGGGGTTGAGGGATTGGGTTGCTGGTGGAGTAGGGTTGAGGGATAGGGTTGTTGGTGGACTGGGGTATAGGCATTGGGTGTTGGTAGAGTGGGGTTGAGGGATTTGGTTGTTGGTGGAGTCGGGTTGAGGGATAGGGCTGTTAGTGAAGGTTGGTTGAGGCATTGGGTTGTTGGTGGAGTGGGGTTGAGGGAGAGGGTTTTTGATGGAGTGGGGTTGAGGGATAGGGTTGTTGGAGGAGTTTTGTTGAGGGATTTGGTTGTTGGTGGAGTGAGGTTGAGGGATTTGGTTGTTAGTAGAGTGTGTTTGAGGGATTGGATTGTTGGTGGAGTGTGGTTGAAGGATAGGGTTGTTGGTGGAGTGGGGTGGAGGCATTGGGTTCCTGGTGGACTGGGGTTGAGGGATTTGTTTGTTTGTGGAGTGGGGTTGAGGCATTGGGTAGTTGGTGGAGTCGGGTTGAGGCAGAGGGTTGTTGGTGGACTGGGGTTGAGGGATAGGGTTGTTGGTGGGGTGGGGATGAGGGACTGGGTTGTTGGTGGAGTGGGTTTGAGGGATAGGTTTTGTTGGTGGAGTGGTGTTGAGAGATTGGATTGTTGGTGGAGAGGGGTTGAGGGATAGGGTTACTGGTGGAGTTTGGTTGAGTGATAGGGTTGTTGATGGAGTGGGGTTGAGGGATTTGGTTGGTGTAGTGGGGATGAGGGATAGGGTTGTTGGTGGAGTGGGGTTGAGGGAGAGGGTTGTTGGCGGAGCGGGGTTGAGGGATAAGGTTGTTGGTGGAGTGGTGTTGATGGACTGGGTTGGTGGAGTGGGGTTGAGGGAGGGAGTTGTTGGTGGAGTGGGGTTGAGGGATAGGGTTGTTGGTGGAGGGGTGTTGTGGGTGGTTGGAGGGGTGGCATTAGAGGGTGTCGTTTGTGAGACACCGAGAGGGCAACATTTTGCATATCGAAGACAGACAATAGTGACCATCATCAAAAGGACGTGGAGCCTTTATTTTCTTCATAATCATCCAAGAGAGTCGAACAAGAAGAGGACGAGGAAAAAAAGAAGAAGAAGAAGAAGAAGCAGAAGAAATAGATTATACCTCGCACTGAGTGAAATGCCAATGTTTATCTGTACCTCATTATTAGACGTCACGATTCGATTCGCATTAAAGAATAATGAGTTAAGCAAGAAGATAAACGAGTAAGCTTTAGGCGTCCGAGCTTTCTCATCTTGGCTGCAGCTACTGTTACGAGATTTAGTCACGTTGAGTGTGAATTCTTGCATCAATCTCGCTGCACTTTGGGCTGAAGTAATCTCCGCCCCGAGCCTCCCAACTGTGGGATGCCCAAGGGTCTAGGTCCGACTTGTCCTTAAAAAAAAAGACCAATGGGAGCATCAAGGAAAGTGAATGCCGAATGCTTGTTGAAGAGGGAAACGACGTTCCGAAGTGCAAAGACGGCCGGACTGACTGACAGACAGAGAGACGGCACAGACGGAAGGAAAAGAAAGATGGAAGCAAGGCCTCTCGCCTAGCCTAATACCGAAGTCTTTCTCTAAGGCCCCCCAAAGGTTCCCTTTGTGTCGCCACGCATTATAGAGACTTAAAGGCGGTCCTGTGAGGGGCCCCTTCCACTGCCCAGTGCCCTCCCCACACGCTCCCCTTCCTTCTCGCTTAACACCTCCTCCTCCTCCTCCACCTCTTACTCCTCATCCTCCTCCTCCTCCTCCCAATCGACCCGATGCTAAACGAGAGAATTTATGAATATGGAGAGAAAATTCGCATTCAGTCGAGGCATTGGGTGTGAAATTAAAAGATAAAACGAACGATGTCCGCCCGAACTCCCCAAGAGAAGGAGCAGGAGGAGGGAGACGCTAGAGGAGGAGGAGGAGGTGTGGGAGGAGGAGGAGGAGGAGGAGGAGGAGATGGAGGAAGGAGAAGAAGAAGAAAAAGAAGAAGAGTCAGGCACAATACAAACATCGATCACGGCCCTGCCATCCTATTCCTATTTCTCCTTCTCAAAGGTTCGTCCCAAGGAGGACCACCTTTCACTTTTTCGTATTTCTATGAAGTCCCATTTTCATAATACACAGCGACAAGAGCCCGGGCCAAAGGGAGGGGAGAAAAGAAGAAGAAGAGGAAGAAGAAAGGTTAATAAAACATCGAACTGGGGCACACAATGAGAAACAACACAAGCATCGGAAGCTATTCTCTCTCTCTCTCTCTCTCTCTCTCTCTCTCTCTCTCTCTCTCTCTCTCTCTCTCTCTATGTTCTCCTGTTAGAAAAAGATCTAATGCCAATATGAGTCACAGGCTAGCAAAAGGAAATTCGAAATTAGTACATACAAATATATATATATATATATATATATATATATATATATATATATATATATATATATGTGTGTGTGTGTGTGTGTGTGTGTGTGTGTGTGTGTGTGTGTGTGTGTGTGTGTGTGCACGTACTCGTATACACGTCCGTTGACAGAGAAATTAACCCTCTCCCATACTTTTCATTCGTGAATTACTTCTTGGTCTCAAAGAGTAGTGACTTTGACATTTTTCAAACGGTATTAGAGTAC